>CM026565.1:968052-1008657 GCA_015143295.1 Tetracentron sinense | reverse complement strand
AGAGAGGGGGGAGGGGGGAAAAGGGAAGGGAAGCGAGGTTTTGGGGCAAGGGTGAGGGTGAGTTCGGATAGATTGAATCAAGGTGACTGGTGAAGGTTGAAATCGAACAATCGTCATAGCGTTTCTACAAATCCCAAAGGTAGGGGTAAACCCTCCAGTACCTTAGTACTAACATAGGATTTCTTAAGATCATTATGGATAATCTTATGTAACCCTTCTCGATGGATGTATTGTGATGTAGGTGGATGAGGGTGAGTTGATGTGTGTGGTTTTGTGAATGTGTGTGAGGGAAAAATGGGGATGGGCAATGTACTCATAATAAAACACACTCTAGGGTTTGATGAAATGTGAAACAAAGAAAAAAAAAAAAAAAAACGCTAAATGATTTTAAAAAAGGGTTGAACACCACAGTGATAAATGCATTAATGAGTGTGTGAATCTACGGACCTAAGAAAACATGAACAAAAGTGAAGAAATGTGCATGCAAGGTGTTTGATTACAGAAATGCATGTAGAATATCCAACTCAAGATTCTGATGCGAGGATGTCAGAGAGTTTCCCAATTGAGTCATATAATCAAATGTAATGATATATTCCTTCAAATCGCACATGCTCACTGATAAATTAGGTAAATGGATAACTTCTTTATAGTTTTCCTAAAATCACCTGGCTATGAAAATGTAGGAAATCCTAAATGGCTTTAGTCATGCACCACCATGATATCACCAATTGTTATGACAAGAGCATTGCAGCACGCAAGAACGAAGCTTTTAAAAAAGGAGTATACATACAGAAAACCACAAGAACAAGGACAGGTTGGCCGACGACAAGACAACAAGGATCTTAGTATGTCCACCATTTCATAGTTCGGGAGTAGTTAACAAGATGCAAGTAGTCGGCAGTTTATAGTTCAGCAGGGACTAGAAAACAAGAAGATCTGTATGTCCGTCCGTTTCATAGTTAGGTACGAGTTAAACAAGACAAAGCAAGAATAACAGACACTAGTAATTGTCCGTCCATTAATAATCGGAGTACTAGTAAAACAAGACAAGATCATAGTATGTTCTGTCCATGTCATAGTTTGGGTATAGTTAAACAAGACAAGCAAGAATAACAAGACGATAGTATGTCAATCCATTGTCATAGTTTGGGTTATAGAAAAAAAGACAAGATCATAGTATGTATGTCCATTAATAGTGCGGGTAATAGTTAAACAAGACAAGCAAGAATATAAGACGCTAGTCTGTCGCTCCATTCATAGATTGGGCACAAAAACAAGACAAGATCCTAGTATGTCCGTCCATTCATAGTTCGGGTACTAGTTAAACAAGACAAGCAAGAATAACCGACCGCCCGTATGTAGTCCATTCATGTCGAGGTACTAGTAAACAAGACAAGAGTCTAGTATTTCCTCCATGGCATAGTTTCGGGAACTAGGTTAAATAAGACAAGCAAAATACCAAGACGCTGTATGTCCGTCCATTTCATAGTTCGGGGTACTAGTAAAACAAGACAAGATCCTAGTATGTCCGTCCATTTCATAGTTCGGGTATTTGTTAAATAAGACAAGCAAGAATAACAAGATGCTAGTTTGTCCGTCCATTTCATAGTTCGAGTACTAGAAAACAAGACAAGATCCTAATATGTTCGTCCATTTCATAGTTCAGGTTCTAGTTAAACAAGACAAGCAAGAATAACAAGATGCTAGTATGTCTATCCATTTCATAGTTCTGGAACTAGAAAACAAGACAAGATCTAGTATGTCCATCCATTTCATAGTTCAGGAACTAGTTAACAAGACAAGCAAGAATAACAAGATGCTAGTATGTCCGTCTATTTCATAGTTCGGGTACTAGAAACAAGACAAGATCCTAATATGTTCGTCCATTTCATAGTTCAGGTACTAGTTAAGACAAGCAAGAATAACAAGAAGCTAGTATGTCCGTCCGTTTCATAGTTCTAGTACTAGAAACAAGACAAGATCCTAGTATGTCCGTCCATTTCATAGTTCAGGTACTAGTTAAACAAGACAAGCAAGAATAACATGACACCAGTATGTCCGTCCATTTCACAGTTCAGGTACTAGAAAACAAGACAAGATCCTAATATGTCCGTCCATTTCATAATTCAGGTACTAGTTAAACAAGACAAGCAAGAATAACAAGATGCTAGTATGTCTATCCATTTCAAAGTTCTGGAACTAGAAAACAAGATAAGATCCTAGTATGTCCGTCCATTTCATAGTTCGGGAACTAGTTAAACAAGACAAGCAAGAATAACAAGATGCTAGTATGTCCGTCCATTTCATAGTTCGGGTACTAGAAAACAAGAAAAGATCCTAATATGTCCGTCCATTTCATAGTTCGGGTACTAGTTAAACAAGACAAGTAAGAATAACAAGAAGCTAGTATGTCCGTCCATTTCATAGTTCTAGTACTAGAAAACAAGACAAGATCCTAGTATGTCCGTCCATTTCATAGTTCGGGTACTAGTTAAACAAGACAAGCAAGAATAACAAGACGCCAGTATGTCCGTCCATTTCATAGTTCGGGTACTAGTAAAACAAGACAAGATTCTAGTATGTCCGACCATTTCATAGTTTAGGTACTAGTTAAATAAGACAAACAAGAATAACAAGACGCTAGAATGTCCATCCATTTCATAGTTCGGGTACTAGTAAAACAAGACAAGATCCTAGTATGTCCGACCATTTCATAGTTCAGGTACTAGTTAAATAAGACAAGCAAGAATAACAAGATGCTAATATGTCCATCCATTTCATAGTTCGGGTACTAGAAAACAAGACAACATCCTAATATGTCCGTCCATTTCATAGTTCAGGTACTAGTTAAACAAGACAAGCAAGAATGACAAGATCCTAGTATGTCTATCCGTTTCATAGTTCTAGAACTAGAAAACAAGACAAGATCCTAGTATGTCCGTCCATTTCATAGTTCGGGTACTAGTTAAACAAGACAAGTAAGAATAACAAGTCGCTAGTATGTCCACCCATTTCATAGTTCGGGTATTAGCCAAATAAGATAAAAGAACTAAGAAACTCATAAGACTCACAAGATGTTTAAGGAACTCACAAGATTCATACGATGCACTAGAAACTGACAAGACTCACAAGGTAATTGATACATGTTTTAGCTTAAAGCATGGACATAAAATATGATTTGTAATATGATGTTCTAGATTTATATTTGTTATTTTTTTCTTGCGTCCACCCTCTGGTTATATATATGTGATGATGAATTGTACCATTATGCCATATTATTGTTATTACTATTGTTAGCTAGTAGCTTGTACTCGCTGAGTATTCTATACTCAGCCGTACATTTTATGTTGGCAGGTTCATCTTACATCGTATCCCAGGGTGTTAAATCTAGGTGGATTATAGAGTGCAGGAGCCTTCTAGGGATGTTCTTGAGGACAATAGGGGTCTTGACATATGACGTTATAGTTGAGGGATACAGAGGGAGAGACATGTATTTTTGCGTTTCTTTTTCTGGGAGCACTTTATCACTTGGATTGGTAACCCAAGTTAAGGATTTCATGTTCATGTCTTAAACTGTATTCAGTTATTGTAAACAATTGCACTTGGAATACAGTTAAGTTATTAAAGAAATTTTTAGTTCACTATTTGGCTTACCTTGTATGCTTCTGCAGGATGGTTGTTGTGATCAATAACGAACCCAAATATCGCCTTAACTCCTAGGGGGTATTTTGGGGCATGACTATCTATGACTGTAATTCTCGCAGAAGCAGCAGCCATAGACGTAGTGCCAACAGAGGTACCAGCCATAGAAGAAGCATATAGTGCAACCTCTATGAACAATCAGTCGGAATCAATGGCAGAAATATCCGATCAACACCAAAGAACCAGTGAGATCTTGTAGTCTCATGAAAGAGATATCACCGTCATGTAAGCAAAGTTAGACAGTGTTCTGGAATCCCAGAAGATTCTCATTGGTATCCGAACCGAAGAACCCTCCATCCGAATCCCTATCGTAAAAACTCCTGAACAGCCTCATCCAGAGCCACATCAGCATATCACTATCATGTGGAACCCCAGAACTGAATTCTTTGGGCTGTGAATAGTGCCAGTGAATAGTTTGTTAAGATTTAAAACCTTGGGTTTTGTAATGGTTGTGTTATTATGCGAAAGAGGATTTTTGGATTCCAATTTATGTTCAGGGTATTATTGATGTTTTAAAATGTTAAGGGAGTTCAATTTAACAAGTGTGACAGTTGAAACATAAGTTGTAAAAAGTTCTAAGTGTGAAAAAGAGGGATGCCATAACATACCTCAACTTTAAGGAGCTCTGGAATCCTCACCGCTAATTGGAATTGAGTGATTCTTGAATTTTTCGAAAGGTATTTAAACCCTCTTGAAAGTTCATGCTTTACACATTTTTAGATTTTGAGCGTAAGTTATATCAAATGTGAGATTTCTAAAAGGTGGTCTACTGTTGATTCAGCAGTCACCATGGACTAGTCCACTTGTGGGCCCATTTATACAATCTAAAACTCAAATTAGGAGTTATATAAAACATGAAAGTTTTCCTCCTTTCAAAGGCGAATCCAACGCAAATTGAATCATCAAAATCGGATAAGACAGTCAAAAGTTATGGCCAAAATACCAAATCGGGTTAGCAACCGGTTGACCGAACACAAATCCGGTCGACCGACCCTTTATCCAGTCTACTGGACCTCACTACCGGTCGACCGAATATGCAATTTTTGTATGGGAAATTATTCCAAAGAGCCTATTTTGAACCGATCAACCGATGGGCACCACTGGTCGACCAAACCTCGCAATTTTGGCCATTTTCGATCATTTTTTAGCCAATTCATTAAGGGTATGATGGTTTTTGACCACCCCATTGTAGAACCCTGGAACTTTTGTGCATGCCTTGGAATGCATGTCAAAGCATGATACGTTGTAATCTCCCCTTTCATGAAATGAGAATTTGGAGCATTTGAGAAAAACTGCAATAGTATTATAATATAATTAAATAAAATATTTAATAATGTACTATAGCCTTACAAGGGTCCTAGTCGTGTCTAGAAGGTGGTAGAATAGAAGTGGGATGAGTTTAAGTAATGGATTAAGTAGAAAATGGACTTAGTGTAGAAATTTGCAGAGCACCGATCGCTTGGTCCATTGTAGCGATCGATCGGTCCACAACCGATCGATCGGTAGCTATTGACTGGTTAACTAATTTGTATGGGGAATTTTTTCAAAGAGGGTGTTTTGTACCGAGAGCTCGGTCAAGAACACCGGTCGCTCAGTAGGCGACCAATCACTCGGTCATGACTACCAATCACTCGGTCTATCGCATTTTGCAGAAATTTCATTAAGGGCTTTTTCGTCATTTGGGCATTTCACCCTTACCTATAAGGGTTTGCCCGAGCCATTGGGGGTTCATGAACCCTAAGGCATCAATTTTAGAGAAAGTTAGAGAGAAGGAAGAAGGGTTTTCACCTAGTTTTTCATCTTGAGAGAAATCAAGAGTTCAACCCTAGATCTCACCTCAAGGCTTGGATTCTTCAAATCCAAGGTAAAACAAGTGAGAAACACGTCCTCCAAGCTCGGCAACAACCTCACACATGTACCAAGGGGATTTCCTCGTTTTTTTTCAAGGTCAGTACCATATGCTACCCTCCTAGTTCATATCCTCTCTTTTCTTTCATTCTTTCTTGTTTTCCTTAAGTATGAATGAAATGGAAGATGGATTGTGGTGCGGAAATGAATGTTGGGCGATGAATGCCGTGTGGATGTGTTATGATGAATGAAATGGGAAGGGCATTGTATAGGCTTTAACCAATAATATACACACCACATGTTTGATGAAATGCCAAGGTGAAGAAAATGAATTATAAAATAAGAAAGGCATGATTTAAAGTATATGGAATTGCTAAGGTTTATGATAGTGTGATTAATTGCTTCCACTAACGGCATGAATAATTACTTGTTGAAATTAATGGTATTCCATATATTGTTGAAATCCCAATTGTCATATTTAATTCCAAGTTAAAGTATATACACGATTTCACGAGCACGGCATGCATGACATGGTTTACCGGTATTTTCAAGAATAAGGGTTTTAGAGGTAGGACATATCTTACGATATGTTTTGCCTCGCTTTTGACAAGAACAAGTTGTATTTCATTTAATGAGGGGTCTCCCCTCCCTCGCAAGTATATCTCATTAAAGAGGGGTCTCCCCTCCCTCGCAAGTGCATATCATCGAAAGAAGGGTCTCCCCTCCCTCGCAAGTGCATATCATAATGAGGGGTCTCCCCTCCCTTGCAAGTGTATCTCACAAGTTGCATGAGTATTGTAAAATTCCAAGCAAGCACGCATGACATTACACGCATGACAGAAAAGCAAGACAAACATGACAAGTTTTCACGCATGAAATGAGTATTTCAAGTTAAGTCAAGTACAGGATGATTTCAAGAGTTTTTCCGACTTCGATATGATACAAGCATGAACTATAACTATTTACTTTTCCGGTTAATTATATGAATTGCTTCATGCTTATTTATGTTATTATTATGCTATGACTGTTAGTTAGTATTTGGTACCCGCTGAGTATTCCATGCTCAGTCATACTTTTATGTCGGCAGGTGTTAGTGGAGCGCTCGCTCCTTTCGACATTTGTGCTCCCGGTTCATGGGAAGAAGAGGAGTACGTTGAGGAGGTCCCTGCTGTGGAGCCTCATGTGAAGGACTACTATTAGGTGGTAGTTTCTGAGTGATAGTGAGGGAGTGTGAGAGACTGTATTCATGTATTTTGGCAGGCCTGTCCGCACCTTCTTTTGATTTCGTTTTGTACGAAACTTGGAGTACATGTATATACGTAGAGGTTTTGTTAGACTTCCGCTGTGCCATGTTAGATTATGCTTCCGCTATTGTGTCCATTATCGTATATGCTCCATATATTTTGTAGGTTGTTTATCAAGCATGTAAAGTGGGTTATGACAAGTCGTCCAAGATTCACTCTAACTCCTGGGATAGGTTTTGGGTCGCGACAGGAGTGGTATCATTGCTTAGGCTTGAGGTCTTTAGGGTCACTTAGAATCAAATACCACGACTTGACAAGAGCATATGTCAGGAAGCAAGTTAGGAAGGAAGTAAGTCGGAAGCGAGTCATATTCCAAGTGTGAGACTAAACTTTAGTCTTAATCTAAATTGGTTTCTTCAACCAAGTACGGGTCTTAGGAACGCTAGAGCACTAAGTCTATTATGTATACACAAATGGTTATGATGCGATGTATAATAATATTATATTAATAGTACTACTTGAATTATTGTGTAATGGAATTGTTATAAACTGTGGTTCCAAGTTAGACTCTTGTGGTGCTATTGTTCTCAGGACGTTAGTCATGAGGCGGGGCACATGGGGTCGCGGACCACACACTAGAGCTTCCTCTTCTTCATAGGATAAGGATGAGCAGCCGGACCTCTCTCAAGTCCTAGGCTCTATTGCTGAGACACTAGCCATACTAGCGGCTCGACAAGCTATTCTATCATCAGCGACACCTACTCCACGGCCTGTAACTCTAGTACATTGCACAGCTGGGGTTGAGGCATTTTGGAGACTGAGGCCTCCATCATTCCACGGGAGTGTGGACCCTTTTGCTGCAGAAGCATGGATCCTCCAGTTGAAGAAGATCTTTGCAATCCTCTCACCCACGGAGGAAGATAGAATGGCATGGGTTGTTTTCATGCTAGAGGGTGAGGCACACCATTGGTGGTTGTCTGCTTTGAGGACTAGGCAGTTGATCAAGCAGGGTCAACCATGGACTTGGAGCGAGGTCATAGATACGTTTTACAAGAAGTACTTCCTGGTTGGAGCTCGGGAAAAGAAAGAGAGAGAGTTCATCAACCTAGAGCAGGGTTCGATGACTGTGGCCGCTTATGAGGCCAAGTTCTCGGAGCTCTCTAGATTTACGACCCACATGATCGCCACTGAGGTGATGAAGGTGAGAAGGTTTGAGCAAGGGCTCAAAGAAGTCATTATGGAGAAACTCTCGGCTTTCAAGCACGCCACTTATCCCGAGGTAGTGGACAAGGCCTTGTTGATCGAGACCAATTCTGAGACTGTGTCTAAGAAGAGAGATTTGGCGAGAGGCCTGTAAAGTCCATGTTTTTGTATTGGCATATTCCGGTGTCAAAACAAGTGAGTCTAAGTGTCTAGGTGTGTATCTTGTGTCATTACCTTCAAGTATCCACGCAAAAGCAAAGATGAAGACTAAAGAAGACCAATTGATCCACTCGGTTGATCATTTCCTTCAAGGATGGTAAGTGACCTAGATACCATACTACCATGGGTGGGATTTGACCTAGAATTATCCTAACATGATGCCATAGGTGGTAAGTGACCTAGACTAACCATACGGACCCTAGGTGATGAGATAAACAGTGCAAAACTTGTTTTAAATTCTGAAATTTTAAAAAAAAAACTAAGGTTGCTTGTTTTGAGCATATCTCACAAACCGTAGCTCGGATTTTGCTCCATAATATGTCAAAACGACCGCGTTGAAAAGGGATACAACTTTTGTGAGGGGTACAAGACCCAAAAATGAAGTTTGAAATTTGGGTTGGCACCTCAGGGTCGACCCTGACCATTTTGGGTCGACCCTGGGTATAGAAAAATATGTATGGTGTTTTTTGGCAGAGAGTGAGTTTTGTGAGGGTCGACCCCTGAGGACCATCCGGTCAACCGAAAGACACCATCTGGTTGACCGAATGTGCCCCATGGGTCGACCTTGATATGGGATTTTTCCTATTTTTGTTTTTCTTGCTATTTTTCACTTTTGGCAACTTCCATACTTGGTTTTTGAGTTCCCTATTTATGGTGAACCCTTCTAGTTTGTGGAGTAGAACTTAGGGAGTGTGTGGAGAGGGTTTTTAAGTTCCTCTAGAGGTTATAAAACCTATGGAAATTGGTGCTCTCCTCCCCTTTTGTTAATGCTTTTAACCTAGAGTTTGCAAGCCCAAAGTTCCACTTTTGCTTGTTTGGACTTGTGCATTGAAGGAGTCCATCTAGGTGATGATTTTTATCAAACCATCAACCCATTCTCGATAGAACACCTTGGTCGGAGTATCCCGGAGCCTTCGCAAAGGAGATCAATCCGAGAAGGATTGTGGTAGAGTGATTTGGTCGGTGGATTCCGAAGCCGTCATTGACGGAGATCGATCAGAAGATCGTGGACTATTTTCGAGACACAAAGAGAAGTACAAGCAGTTGCGGTTGATCACGGGACTTGAGAGTACGTGGTGACTTTTCGAGGCTTGGAGGACTAAGAACTGAAGGATCGAGGTGTCGAGTCCGAAGGAGTCAAGTTCCAGTCTTGTAAGTTCTTGGTTACTTTGTCTTAGTGGATTCTCATGGTTGGACTAGGTCCCGTGGTTTTTCCAGGAAGGGTTTTCACGTAAAAATCCTTGTGTTGTGGTTTGCTTGGTTTTCTTTATTCCGCACTTAAATTTTATCATCCCTTAACTAAATAACTTAATTGTTAAAATCATAAAAATGGTTGATAGACTTATAGGAACACCTTTTCATCCCCTCAACTTTGTGAGTTCTCAACTCAAACATTGAATTGAGGTTCATCGAATTAAGATTTTTTAAGGCCAATCTAGCAGTTCAGCACCTCCAAAGAGGCGGGCCTGAACTGGCCCTTATCAGTACACGTGGCCAGCACCACCTCAGTATGCATGGCCAGCACCACCACAGAGGCCATCTTATGCTCCTCCAGCTCCATGACCGTACATGCCACAGGCACCACGACCTCAGGCTCTTCAGGCCCCATGGCCTATTACACCTCAAGCTACGAGGTATGCTCCACCTCCGGTCCCTCCGACCTACACATATAAGGTCTGCACGTCTTACAGCCGAAGGCACCCAATAGGAGATTACCGAAGGCATCAGGTGGATGTTTCCACTGTGGTCGTCAGGGCCACTTGATCAGAGATTGCCCTAGTCGGCACTTACCAGGCCAGTTACAGGCGATTAGGCCCCCAGCTTGTCCAGTAGGATCATACCAGGTGTCCTCCTAGCCTGCACAGTCTGCACTTCCACCTCACCAGGCGAACCAAGGGCGAGTATTCACTTTGATCGAGGGTGATGCACTTGCATCTGATGATGTAGTGCAAGGTATGCTTTTAAAGTTATTCAATTGCCCACGATTGTCATGTTACGCTTTATTCCTTGTGTACATATATGGCGTGTTATATATCTATATACCTATCCATATGATGATTGATGCATGGATTGACTTAGCTAGTTAAAATTTTAGGAATCCTGTTAGTCAATGAATGTTTGGCTAGAGTGTTGATCGACATCGGGTCTACTCATTCATTTGTCTCACCGAGTTTTTCCAAAGGCTTTTCTATAGAGCCTAGTCAACTAGAACCGGAGTTATTCATTTCGACTCCTCTCGGCAAGACAGGGGTAGCCAATAGTATTTTCAGAGGCAGTACAGTTCAACTGGGAAGCCACGAATTAGCAGCCGATCTTATTGTTCTTGGATTCCAAGACTTCGACGTTATCTTGGGAATAGATTGGTTAGCAATTCATCATGGGCATGTAGCTTGCTTTGAGAAAATGGTACTCTTCAAGCTGGTGGAAGGGAAGCCATTCAATTTTTGGGGGTTGAGAAGTAAAGATATCGCCCTCTTTACGGCGTTGAGCCTAGTGAACCCCGAGACAAATGACTCTTCGACTATCCCGGTCGTGAGTGAATTCCTGGATGTATTTCCAGAGGAGTTGTCAGGATTACCTCCAGACAGGGAGATTGAGTTTGTGATCGAGCTTGCATCAAGCACAGCTCCCATCTTCTAGGCTCCATATAGGATGGCCCTGATTGAACTCAAAGAGTTGAAGACTCAATTGGAGGAGATGCAAAACCTTGGTTTCATTCAGTCAAGCGTCTCACCGTGGGGTGCCCCGGTGTTATTTGTCAAGAAGAAGGATGGCTCGATGCGGATGTGCATTGATTACAGGCAGTTGAACAAGGTCACTATAAAGAATAGGTATCAATTGCCTAGGAATGATGACCTGTTCGATCAGTTAAAGGGAGCAAAATTTTTCTCTAAGATTGATCTTCGGTCTGGCTATCGCCAGTTGCAGATCAAAGCAGAAGATGTTCCTAAAACTGCATTCAAGACTCAATACGGGAATTACGAGTTCTTGGTGATGCCTTTTGGTCTCACGGACGCGCCGACAGCCTTCATGGATTTGGTGAACCTGGTGTTCCGACCATACCTGAATCGATGTGTGATAGTGTTTGTCGATGACATCCTGATATATTCCCAGACATGGGAAGATCACACGCGCGACCTTCGCCTTGATTTGGAAATGCTGAGAGAGCACAAACTGTATGCCAAACTAAGCAAGTGTGAATTTGGTTGAAAGAATTGGCATTCCTAGGCCACGTTGTTTCTGCGGAAGGCATCTCGGTGGACCCGAAGAAGATAGAGGCAGTCATGAGTTGGGCAAGGCCTAAGAGTGTCACAGAGATCCGCCGCTTTCTTAGGTTGGCAAGTTACTACAGGAGATTCGTTGAGGGGTTCTCCAACCTTGCAGCACCACTCACTTACCTGACAAGGAAGAACGCCAAGTTTATATGGAGCGATGAGTGCGAGATCAGTTTCACGGAGCTAAAGAAGCGGCTCACTACGGCTCCAGTCCTTACAGTGCCATCAGGATGTGGTGGTTATGAGGTGTACGGTGATGCCTCGCACATCGGGCTTGGGTGCGTTCTCATGCAACACAAGAAGGTTATTACCTACGCATCAAGGTAATTAAAGGAGCATGAAAAGAATTACCCCACGCACGACTTGGAGCTTACTGCGGTCGTGTTTGTACTCAAGATTTGGCGACGTTACCTTTATGGGAAAGAGTTCTATGTGTTCACTGACCACAAGAGCCTCAAGTATCTCTTTTCCCAAAAGGAGCTAAATTTATGACAACAGTGTTGCATGGAATTTTTGAAAGACTACGAATGCACCATCTAATACCACCCAGGAAAAGCAAATGTAGTAGTTAACGCTTTGAGTAGAAGACCTACAGGGTTGTTGGCCCACATATTGGTGCGGGAATGGAAGCTATTAGAAGATTTGGCAAATCTGGACATCAGTGTGAATGATTCTGTCTGCAGTCCTATCTTAGCAAACATCACGATTAGATCGTACATTATAGATTTGATCCAGGAGTTGCAGGCCACGGATGCTGACTTGTTGGCTTTTCGGGACAAGGAAATTGCCAAGGGTAGTGAGGACTTCTCTCTCACTAGTCGAGATGCTGTTACATTCAGGGGAAGGCTGTGTGTTCTGGCCAATGCGGATCTTCGGAGAGAGATTATGGATAAAGCCCACCGCTCAAAGTACATAGTGCATTATGGGGGTACGAAGATGTATCGGAACGTCAAAGGGTACTTTTGATGGCAAAATATGAAGAGAGATATTGCAGAGTATGTGACACGGTGCTTGGTGTGTCAACAAGTTAAAGCTGAGCACCTGAGACCGGTGGGTCTATTATAGTCTCTCCCTAACCCGAATGGAAATGGGAGCACATCTCCATGGAATTTATTGTTAGCGTACCAAGTACGCAAGAAACTCGAATGCAATATGGGTTGTAGTAGACCATCTAACAAAGTCTGCGCACTTCTTGCCTTATCGGACTACGTTCAACTTGAACCAGTTAACGGCATTGTATATCAAGGAAGTAGTTCGGTTGCACGGGGTGCCAGTCAATATTGTGTCAGATCGGGATCCAAAATTCACATCCAGGTTCTGGAAGAGCTTTCAGGACGCTATGGGTTCTCGACTTGATTTCAGCACCGCCTTTCATCCACAGACGGACGGGCAGACCGAGAGGGTGAATATAATCATCGAAGACATGCTTCGAGCATGTATGTTGGATTTCAAGGGCAGCTGGGAAGAGCACTTACCTTTGGTTGAATTCGCCTATAACAATAGCTACCAGGTGAGCATCCAAATGGCACCATTTGAGGCCTTGTATGGGTGAAGCTGCAGGTCTCCTCTCTACTGGGATAAGGTAGGAGCGAGAAAAGTGTTAGGTCCTGAGTTGATCGAGCAAACTGTAAATCAAATCAAGATCGTCAGGGAACGATTGAAACCTGCTCAAGATCGTTAAAAGAGCTATGCTGACACTCGCCATAGCGACTTGGAATTCTAGGTCGGGGATCAAGTCTTTGTGAAGGAATCTCCTAGCAAAGGGATTATGAGATTTGGCAAACGAGGCAAGCTTAGTCCTCGGTATGTTGGGTCGTTTGAGATTATCATGCGAGTTGGTGAAGTTGCTTACAGGGTAGCTCTTCCAGCTCACATGGCCACAGTCCACAATGTGTTTTATGTGTCTATGCTTCGGAAGCATTGCGGACCCTTCACATGTCATAAACTTGGAACCGTTGGAAATCCGAGAGGACCTCACTTTGGTTGAAAAGCCGGTTCATATATTAGATCGAAAAGATCAAGTCCTTCGCAACAAGACTATTCCATTGGTTCTCGTACAATGGCAACATCATGCTAGCGAAGAAGCCACATGGGAGTGTGAAGCAGAAGTCAAAGCGAAGTACCCGGAGTTATTTGAATAGGCTTTTACTTATGCCGTGTAATTTTGTTTGGTTTTGTTATGCAAGTATCGTCCAAATTTCAAGGATGAAATTTTTATAAGGGGGGAGGATGTAGAACCCCAGAACTTTTGTGCATACCTTGGAATGCGTGTCAAATTATGATGCGTTGTAATCTCCCTTTTCATGAAATGAGAATTTGGAGCATTTGAGAAAAATTGCAATGGTATTATAAAATAATTAAATAAAATATTTAATAATATACTATAGCCTTACAAGGGTCCTAGCCATGTCTAGAAGGTGTTAGAATAGAAGTAGGATGAGTCCAAGTAATGGATTAAGTAGAAAATGGACTTAGTGTAGAAATTTGCAGAGCACCGATCACTCGGTCCATTGTAGCGATCAATCGGTCCACAACCGATCGATCGGTAGCTATCGACTGGTTAACTAATTTGCATGGGGAATTTTTCCAGAGAAGGTGTTTTTGACCAAGAGCTCGGTCAAGAACACCGGTCGCTCAGTAGGCGACCGATCGCTCGGTCATGACCACCGATAGTTCGATCTATCGTGTTTTGCAGAAATTTCATTAAGGGCTTTTTTATCATTTGGGTGTTGCACCCTTGCCTATAAGGGTTTGCCCGAGCCATTGGGGGTTCATAAACCAAGGTTTCATCTTGAGAGAAATCAAGAGTTCAAGAACCCTAGATCTCACCGCAAGGCATGGATTCTTCAAATCCTAGGTAAAACAAGTGAGGAACACATCCTCCAAGCTCGGAGTACATGTATATACGTAGAGGTTTTGTTAGACTTCTGCACCTTCTTTTGTTTTCATTTTGTACGAAACTTGGAGTACATGTATATACGTAGAGGTATTGTTAGACTTCTGCCGTGCCATGTTAGATTATGCTTCCGCTATTGTGTCCATTATCGTATATGCTCCATGTATTTTGCAGGTTGTTTATGAAGCATGTAAAGTGGGTCATGACAAGTCGTCCAAGATTCACTCTAACACTTTGGGTGGGTTTTGGGTCGCAACACCAGTGTCCTTATATACCCAAATTTCGTGGAAAAGGGTTTCATAAACCCTCTAAGACAAAATTAGAGAGATTTTAGAGAGGAAGAAGGGAAGAAGTTAGGGTTTTGCTCAAGGGGAGTTTGGATTATCAAGTGTAGGTCAATTCCAAGCTTCCACAAGCCTGGATCTTCATCATTGAGTTTGGATATCCATTTTCAAGCTCAAGCTTGTGTTTATCATCCTTCCAAGCCAAGATTTAAGCCTTGCTAGTAAGTAAAACCACTATCGAACCATGTTATTATGCTAAGATTTGAAAAGATGATTAAATGTGACATTAGGTTTACTATGATGCAAATAACAAATGTGGATTTTGGAATGAACTACTGTCGCGCCCCAAAACCCACCCTAGGAGTTAGAGTGAACTTTGGACGACTAAACATGACTTGCTTGACAACCCAACCTGCAAAACCCACAGAGCATATACAATAGAGGACAAAACAGCGGAAACATACTCTAACATGGTATAGCGGAAGTCTACCAAACCTCTATATATATACATACGCAAATCCAAGTTTTATACAAAAAGCAGTCCATAAGAAAGTGCGGACATGCCCGCCAAAATACATAAATCTAACTCTCATCTCACCCACAACTATTCACTCAGAATCTACAACCACCTACTGGTAACCCTCTACGGAAAGTTCCTCCAAAGGCCCCTCGATGAACTCCTCCTCCACCCATGGACCAGGAGCACAAACATCAAAACATCAACTGGGGCAGTAGCTCCCTCAGAACCTGCCGACATAAGAAGTACGGCTGAGCATGGAATACTCAGCGGGTACTAAATACTAACCAACAGTCATAGTATACAGATAGCATACATGAAGTAGGAAACAAATTTTTCATATATAGAACAGGAACAATTTATATCATACAAGGAAGTAAAGCAATTTATATTCATGCTTGCATTCAGAAAGACTGATAAAACCCTTGAAAACATCGTGCACTTGACTTGACTTGAAATACCCTTTGCGTGATTGTGAACCCGTTAACCGTGTCATGCTTGTCATGCTTGCATAATGCTTGCCATGTCATGTCATGCGTGTCATGCGAGTATCATGCTTACTTGTTCATAATTTAAACATGTTCACATGCCTAGTTGCCGTTTATAGTCCGTCGCAACTAGTACCCTATATGCAGATGGGTATGCCTAGTTGCCGTTCATAGCCCGTCGCAACTAGCATCCATGCGGAATGTGAATGCCTAGTTGCCGTTCATAGCCTGTCGCAACTAGCATCCATGCGTGTAATGCCATGCAGAGTTATGCGTGTCATGTGAATGCTATGCTATGCGTGTCATGCGAGGGGATGGGAGACCCTTCTTATGATAATGCATGATTGACTTGTCCTTGCCAAGAGCGAGGTAAAACATATCGTAGGATATGTCCCACCTCTAACCATGTTCTTGAAAACCTCGATAAATCATGTCATGCATGCCATGCTCGTGGGAACCGTGTACATGCTTGCATTTAAATTTAAATATGACATTTGGGTAATTTCACAACACATATAACATCAATAATTGAGCAATGTAATATTCATATCCTTTAGGGAAAGCAAGAAACACACTATCATAGGCCCTAGTAATATTCAGAATTTCTTAGGTATGCATTTCCTAGTTCACAGCTCACTTTATTCACCTTGGCATTTCATCAAACATGGTGTGTTCATTATGGATTTACCCTACAACATGCTTTTCTAGATGGGTTTTTCTCAAATCATACATGTTCGTTCATTATTGGAACAATGCCCTTCCCCATTTGTTCATCACACAAAACCATTGGCATCCAATCGCCCATTCCATCTCCATTCACCATTCACCATTTACCATTCTCCATTCACCATTCATCCATCTCATAGCACATGTATCAATGAAAGAAAAATCAAAAGAAATAGAGGGAGAAGAGGAACTATAACTAGGAGGGTAGTAAAAAGTACCGACCTTGAAGAAATGAGGGAGAAACCCTCTTTCCAAATGGCTGTGAGTTGCTGCCCTAGCTTGATTCGCGAGCTCCACGAATGCTTGCACCGAAATCTTGAAGAAAACGGGCTTGAGGTTGATCTAGGGTCTCAAAACCCTTTGATTTCTCTCCAAAATGGAAACCCTAGATTGGAATCGCCTTCTCCTCTTTCTTCTATTCTCTCAAACTCTCTAAGTGTTGAATGATGCCCTAAAGGCTCGAGTTAAACTCTTAAGGTAAGAGTGAACTGACAAAAGACCATAATACCCTTACTAAATTTCTGTAAAAACACGAGTGCCGAACTCATTGTGCTGTGAATAGTGCCAACTCGTGGTGCTGTGAATAGTGCCAACTCGTGGTGCTATGAGTAGTGCCAACTCGTGGTGCTGTGAATAGTGCCAACTCGTGGTGCTGTGAATAGTGCCAACTCGTGGTGCTGTGAATAGTGCCAACTCGTGGTGCTGTGAATAGTACCAACTCGTGGTGCTATGAATAGTGCCAACTCGTGGTGCTGTGAATAGTGCCAACTCGTGATGCTGTGAATAGTACCAACTCGTGGTGATAGTGCCAACTCGTGGTGCTGTGAATAGTGCCAACTCGTGGAGCTATGAATAGTGCCAACTCGTGGTGCTGTGAATAGTGCCAACTCGTGGTGCTGTGAATAGTGCTGAGCTCGTTGTCCGTTGTCTTATGTACAGCGTGCCCGTGGTGAGTTGTACAACGTGCCCGTTGTGAGCTGTACAACGGATGCACACAATATACGTTATCAGAGTACGTTGTCTGTGCTACGTTATCAGAGTACGACGTCAGAGCACGTCCTTAGTGCCTTCCGAGCTACGATTTCCTACAGGTTCAGACTGTTTTGGCCATATCTTTTGACTCGTTCATCCGATTTTGACGATTCAACTTACGTTGTGTTCGTACTTCGAAAAGGAACATTTCTGATGTTTCGAAATTTCCAATTTCTTCTTTATTTATTAATTATACCTCTTAAAAAGGCAAAAATGACAACGAGAGTGTCATGTATTAACTGTGAAAAGGTCCGGGGCTTTACAACTACATTATGATCAAATGAGCAAATAGGGGTTTATAAATTGGGGGTTTTTCAATAACAAGTATGATTTTGGCTATACTAGTAAGTTAATGATATTATCTTTAAATAAACCATGATTTAAGTATACTATGATGAAATAGGCTTAGAAGCCATAATCTTAGTGATGTGATGCAATGTGTTAAATACTCTATGTTCTTAGAAATGATGCAAGTATGCTATGATGTATTATACCTTGTATGAACTTGTATAAATTTGTTAAAGCTTTTCATATAAATGTTATGATGCTCACAAGCACTCCACGCACACTAAGTTCATATGATCGAGGTTTTTGCATAAGCATGTAATTCAAGAAATGATAAGAAAAGTTTTCGAAGACATTTATAAGAAAGAAGCATAAGTGCATAAACATTGACAAAGCCAAAATTTGGGTTGGTATTCTAAGATCGGTTACTTAATGCTCACAAGGATCTAGTCTAAGATCTTGCATAAACTCCACGGATCATAAGTCTCACAAGCTTACAAGAACTCATAAGAAACTCACAAGTCTAAGATCTTGCATGTCTCTAAGGATCATAAGCTCACAAGAAAGCTCATAAGAAGCTTACAAGCTCACAAGAAGGCTCACAAGGAAGCTCATAAGCTAACAAGAAAAGTCATAAGAACTCGCAAGCTTACAAGAACTCATAAGAAAACACGAGACTCACAAGCATTCATAAGAACTCATAAGCATGCATATGATGGTTTGTTTTCCATAAAAGAACAAGTTTTATGAAGGATTTTCCATGACGGAGTTTTTAAGCATGAACTTGTGATTATTATTTCCTTACGCACTTGTATGTGATATCATAAGTATGATAGCACTATTAGCTAGTAGTTTTGGCTCGCTGAGTATTCCATGCTCAGCCGTACATGTTATGTCGATAGGTCCGTTCGACATCTGCAACCCGGAGCCATGGGTTGAAGAAGAATATGTGGAAGAAAGGGATCCGCCTATCCCGATGCAGTCGTAGGACGACAGAGACCTAGATAGGTGGCCATATCTAGATTATTGCTGTGTGGAGAGACTATGAGGTTTCTTTTTGTATTTTGATAGGTGGGTATGTCCACTTCTACTTTTGATTTTGTATTGTACAAACTTGGAATACAGTTGATATGTATATAAAGAAATTTTTGGGTTATGCTTCCGCATTTGATTAAGCTTCCGCAGTACTTTATGTTTCCATTATATATTGCCTTGTGTATTTTACAAGATGGTTTGGTATCGGATATTTGCACATCAAGAGCCGAAGTATCCCTAACTCCCAGGGGGTATTTTGGGTCACAACAGAGGTGGTATCAGAGCTTAGGCATTAGAGCCCTTAGGGTGACTTAGAATTTGATACTATGATGGAAACAAGGCATTAGGATGAGGAATGAGTCGTATTCCAAGTATAGACTAATCATTTAGTCTTAGTCCATAACCGGTTCGAACTTAGTACACCATGCTAGGACCATAAACTGTATGCTTATCTCTTACAATATATTCCATGATGTGTTGCTATTATATACGTTATGAATATGAAATGAGCTTGAAATTATTATTGAAAGGAAATTGGTTTCCAAGTTAGACTCATGTTCTGCTACTGCTCTCAGGATTTATCATGAGGCGTGGTAGTGGACGGGGTCACGGTTACCATACTTGGAGCAACAGTAATGGAGGAGACCCTCCCTCGGGTGATGATCAACCCAATATATCTCAGTTGCTAAACACTATGGTTGAGACCATCACCATGCTAGCAGCCCGACAGCCTGCTGCTACTATGCATTGGCACACCCACCTCCTCCTCAACACACTTCGGGACTTGAGGAATTCCAAAAGCTTCATCCACCTACCTTCTATGGGACTACAGACCCTAAGGTGATGAAGGCATGGATTATGCAATTAGAGAAGATCTTTCGTGCTTTGCACTGCACCAATGAGCAAAGTGTAGACTGGGTTGCCTTTATGATGGAAGGAGAAGCCAATCATTGGTGGAGAGCGGTGTTAAGACAGAGAGACACCGCTAGGGTGGGAGAGCCTTGGACTTAGGGTGAATTTCTTGATGCCTTTTATGGGCAATATTTCCCCAAGATTGTTAGGCAACAAAAGGAGATGGAGTTCATGTCCCTAGTACAAGGAAATATGAGTGTGGCCGAGTATGAGGCCAAGTTTGTTGAGTTGTCCAGATTCGCACCACACTTGATCGCGACGGAGGAGATGTGAGTCCGGAAGTTTGAGAATGGGCTAAAGACCTTCATCAAGGATCGAGTGTCTATACTCCAAGTGGAATCTTGGAGAGAGATTATGGAGAAGGCAAGGATCACCGAAAAGAACTCAGAGGAGTTTCTGAAGAGAAGAGAGAGTGGCTTCGGAAGAGTCATGCAAAAGGGTCAGTCCAGTGGCTCGACACCCCCGGAGAAGAGAGCTAAGATTTTTCCTTATCCAGCTCCTAGGCCTACACCGACACAGAGGCCTCCTTTTGCACCACCAGTGCCTCGTCCTACTACTTTATAGGCACCTCACCCTGCTTTTTCTTAGGGCACTAGATATGTGTTGCTGTCATCCTCTTCATCTTTTGAGGAGTGTGACTACTGTGGTCGGAGACACCCAACTGGAGAGTGCCGGAGAGCATCTAGAGCATGTTTCCATTGTGGCGAGCAGGGCCACATGATCAAGGATTGCCCACGCCGATAGTCACGAATCCAACCTCAGGGGAGCAGACCCCAAGTTCGGTAAACTACTCCACAAGGGTCTTCATAAGCTTCGGCATCTAGACCCGCACGGCCCACACAGACCACACAACAGCCTCGCAGGGCAAACCAAGGTCGGATGATGTTGTGCAAGGTACGCGAGAATTTTTAAAATTTTCAAGTATGAATTAATGTAGTATATTATATATGTATACGTACTTGTATATTATTCTACCTATACTCTATGAATGTTTTGCCTGAAATCTATTGATGTAGCTAATTACAATGCACAGGCGTATTGCTAGTAAATGAGTGTTTAGCTCGTGTGTTGATCGACACGGGATCGACACATTCCTTTATGTCACCTAGCTTTGCCAAAGGTTTCGCGTCTAAGCTGAGTCGCCTACGTCATGAGTTAACCATTTCGACTCCGCTTGGCAAGTCAGTTGACACAAACCGAGGATACCGGGACTATATAGTTCAAGTAGGGCAGTATGAGTTACCAATAGATCTAATCATCCTAGAGTTCCAGGACTTGGACTTCAATGTTATTTTTAGAATGGATTGGCTAGCTGCACACCATGGGCATGTGGCTTGTTTTGAAAAGATGGTGAAGTTTAAGCTAGAGGGCATCAAACCATTCCACTTTCGTGGACTTCGAAGGAGAGACATAACCTGTCTAGCGGCTCTAAGCCTTGCAAACCTGGAGGCACGAGACTCCTCAGCCATCCTGGTTGTGAGTGAGTATTTGGATGTATTTCCTGAAGATTTGCCAGGATTACCTCCAGATAGGGAGATGGAATTTGCAATAGAGCTTGCTCCAGGAACAACTCCAATTTCTAAGGCTCCATATAGGATGGCCCCAATTGAACTGAATGAATTAACAGAGCAAATAGAAGAGTTGCAACGGCTTGGTTTCATCCAACCAAGTGTGTGACCATGGGGAGCACCGATACTCTTCGTGAAGAAGAAGGATGGGTCGATATGGATGTGCATCGATTATAGACAGTTGAACAAAGTTACGATTAAGAATTGTTATCCATTGCCACGGATAGATGATTTGTTTGACCAACTGAAAGGAGCAAGGTTCTTCTTCGAGATTGATTAGCGATCAGGGTACCATCAGTTGAAGATCAATGTCGAAGATATGCCAAAGACTGCCTTTAGGACTTGGTACGGGCACTACAAGTTCTTGGTCATGCCTTTTGGTCTAACAAATGCACCAGCGGCGTTCATAGATTTGATGAACCGAGTGTTCAAGTCTTGTCTCGACAGATGTGTCATCATCTTTGTTGATGATATCCTAGTGTATTCCCCGACACGGGAGGACCATGATCGAGACCTTCGCCTTACTCTTGAGACTCTTCGAGAGCATAGATTGAATGCCAAGTTGAGTAAGTGCGAATTTTGGTTGAAAAAAGTGGCGTTCCTTGGCCACATAGTATCTACTGAGGGTATTTCAGTGGACCCAGTAAAAATAGAAGCGGTGATGAAATGGGAGAGACCCAGGAGTGTTACCGAGATACGTAGCTTCCTCGATTTGGCAGGATACTATAGGAGATTCATAGAGGGGTTCTCCAGCTTAGCGGCACCACTCAGGTATTTGACATGGAAAAATACTAAGTTCGCTTGGAGCGACAAGTGTGAAGTAAGTTTTGTAGAGTTGAAGAAGAGGCTTACTACGGCCCCCGTTCTCACAGTGCCATCTGGGAGTGTAGGTTTCGTGGTCTACAGTGATGCCTCGAATATTGGGCTAGGATGTGTTCTTATGCAGCATGGGAATGTCATTGCCTATACTTCCCAGTAGTTGAAGGACTATGAAAAGAACTATCCTACTCACGACTTGGAGTTGGCCATAGTAGTAGTTTCATTGAAGATTTGGCGGCATTACCTTCATGGAGAAGAGTTTGATGTTTTCACGGACCACAAAAGCTTAAAATACCTGTTTTCCCAAAAAGAGCTAAATATGAGACAGCGTTGATAGATGGAATTCTCGAAGGACTATGAGTATTCTATCCAGTACCATCTGGGTAAAGCTAATGTGGTGGCAGATGCTTTGAGTAGAAAGCCTACTGGATTTGTGGTTCACATGATGATTTATGAATGGAGGATGTTGGAGGTCATGGTAAACCTCGATACTAGCTTCAGTATTCCTATATTTGGGCCAGTTATGGCTAATCTCACAGCCAGCCCTTATATCCTAGCTCGAATCCGAGAGTTACAGGATTCGGATGTGGAGCTACTTGCTTACAGAGATAAGGCCGTTAGCAAGGGCAGTGATGAGTTCTCTTTGAACGGTAACGGAGCGATTAAAGGAAGGTTGTGTGTTCCTGTGGATGCGGAATTGAAGAGCGAGATTCAAGATGAAGCTCACCGGTCTAAATACACTGTGCATCCTGGTGGGACTAAGATGTACCAGAATATGAAGAAGCACTATTTTTGGCGGAACATGAAGAGGGAAGTCGCCGAGTATGTATCAAGATGCTTGGTATGCCAACAGGTGAAGGCTGAGCATATGAGGCCAGTAGGGCTTTTGCAATCCCTTCCTATTCCCAAGTGGAAATGGGAGAACATTTCCATGGATTTCATAGTGGGATTACCAAGGATGGCGAAG
Organism: Tetracentron sinense; assembly: GCA_015143295.1. NCBI lineage: Eukaryota > Viridiplantae > Streptophyta > Magnoliopsida > Trochodendrales > Trochodendraceae > Tetracentron > Tetracentron sinense. Next base: position 985,637 of record CM026565.1, on the reverse strand, counting down.
AACTCAGATGCAATATGGGTGGTGGTTGATCGTTTGACAAAGTCCGCCCATTTCTTACCTCATCGGATTATATTTAACGCGAACCAGTTGGTTGCATTGTACTTCAAAGAAGTTGTTCAGTTGCATGGAGTGCTAGTAAGTATTGTGTCAGACAGGGATCCGAGATTCACTTCCAGGTTTTGGAAAATCTTCCAGAGCGCTATGGGTTCCCGTTTAGACTTTAGCACTATCTTCCATCCTCAGACAGATGGGCAGACCGAGAGGGTGAACCAGGTTATAGAAGACATGCTTCAAGCTTGCATGTTGGACTTCAGAGGCAGTTGAGAGGATCACTTACCATTGCTTGAGTTCGCCTACAATAACAACTATCAGGCGAGCATCCAAATGGCACCTTTTGAGGCTTTGCACAATCGAAATTGTAGATCTCCTCTATATTGGGATGAAGTTGGTGAGAGAAAGATATTGGGCCCGGAGTTGATTGAGCAAACCGTGGACAAAGTCAAGGTCATCAGGGAGAGATTGAAGATGGCTAAGGACAGGCAGAAGAGCTATGCCAACACCTATAGACGAGATCTTGAGTTCTATGTTGGCGATATGGTATTTGTGAAGGTTTCACCGACAAGACGTGTTATGAGGTTTGGCAAAAGAGGAAAGCTCATGCTGAGGTATGTGGGTCCATTTGAAATCATCACCCGAGTTAGTGAGGTTGCATATCAGGTTGCTCTACCCACTCACATGGAGGCAGTTCATAATGTTTTCCATATGTCCATGCTCCAAAAGTAGATCCCAGATCCATCTCATGTCATTGATCTTGATCCATTGGAAATCCGGGAGGATCTCACATTAGTGGAAGAGCCGGTTCAGATTTTGGACTGTAGAGATCAAGTTTTGCACAACAAGGTTATTCCCTTGGTTCTTGTTCGATGGTAACATCACTCCAGAGAAGAAGCTACATGGGAGTGCGAAGTAGAAGTGAGGGAAAAGTATCCCCATTTATTTGTGTGAACGATGTTTGTGTAAATTTTTTTCTTATCATTCCTATGTGTCGTTCAAATTTTGAGGACGAAATTTCTATAAGGGGGGAGGATGTAAAACCCTGGAACCGAATTCTTTGGGCTGTGAATAGTGCCAGTGAATAGTTTGTTAAGGTTTAAAACCTTGGGTTTTGTAATGGTTGTGTTATTATGCAAAAGAGGATTTTTGGATTCCAATTTATGTAAAGTGTTAAGGGAGTTCAATTTAATATATGTGAGAGTTGAAACATAAGTTGTAAAAAGTTCTAAGTGTGAAAAAGAGGGATGCCGTAACATACCTCAAATTTAAGGAGCACTAGAATCCTCACCGCAAATCGGAATTGAGTGATTCTTGAATTTTTGGAAAGGTATCTAAACCCTCTTGAAGGTTAATGCTTTACACTTTTTTAGATTTTGAGCGTAAGTTATGTCAAATATGAGATTTCCGAAAGGTGGTCTACTATAGATTCAGTAGTCACGTTGGACTAGTCCACTTGTGGGCCCATTTTACTATCTAAAACTCAAAATTAGGAGTTGTATAAACATGAAAGTTGTTCCCCTTTCAAAGATGAATCCATTGCAAGTTGAATCATCAAAATTGGATAAGGGAGTCAAAAGTTATGACCAAATTACCAAACCGGGTCAGCAACCGATCGACCGAACACAAATCCGGTCGACTGACCCTCTATCCGATCGACCAGACCTCACTACCGGTCGACCGAACAGTGAAATTTTTGTATGGGAAATTATTCCAGAGAGCCTAATTTGAACCGGTCGACCGATGGGCACCACCATTCGACCGAACCTCGCAATTTTGGCCATTTTCAGTCATTTTTTAGCTAATTCATTAAGGGTATGATGGTCTTTGACCACCCCATTGTCCTTATATACCCAAATTCGTGGGAAAGGGTTTCACAAACCCTCTAAGACAAAATTAGAGAGATTTTAAAGAGTAAGAAGGGGCGAAGTTAGGGTTTTGCTTAAGGGGAGTTTGGATTATCAAGTGGAGGTCAAATCCAAGCTTCCACAAGCTTAGATCTTCATCATTGAGTTTGGATATCCATTTTCAAGCTCAAGCTTGTGTTTATCATCCTTCTAGGCCAAGATTTAAGCCTTGCAAGTAAGTAAAACCACTATCTAACCATGTTATTATGCTAAGATTTGAAAAGATGCTTAAATGTGACATTAGCTTTACTATGATGCAAATAACAAATGTGAGATTTTGGGATGAACTACATTATGATCAAATGAGCAAATAGGGGTTTATAAATTGGGGGTTTTTCAATAACAAATATGATTTTGGCTATATTAGTAAGTGAATGATATTATCTTAAAATAAACCATGATTTAAGTATACTATGATGAAATAGGCTTAGAAGCCATAATCTTAGTGATGTGATGCAATGTGTTAAATACTCTAAGTTCTTAGAAATGATGCAAGTATGCTATGATGTATTATACCTTATATGAACTTGTATAAATTTATTAAAGCTTTTCATATAAATGTTATAATGCTCACAAGCACTCCGTACATGCTAAGTTCATATGACCGAGGTTTTTGCATAAGAATGTAATTCAAGAAATGATAAGAAAGGTTTTCAAAGGCATTCATAAGAAAGAAGCATAAGTGCATAAGCATTGACAAAGCCAAACTTTGGGTTGGTATTCTAAGATCGGTTACTTCATGCTCACAAGGATATAGTCTAAGATCTTGCATAAACTCCACGGATCATAAGTCTCACAAGGCTTTTCAAGAATAAGAAACTCACAAGTCTAAGATCTTGCATATGTCTCCAAGGATCATAAGCTCACAAGAAAGTTCACAAAAAGCTCACAAGCTCACAAGGAAGCTCATAAGCTCACAAGAAAATTCATAAGAACTCGCAAGCTCATAAGAACTCATAAGCAAACACGAGACTCACAAGCATTCATAAGAACTCATAAGCATACATAAGATGGTTTGTTTTCCATGAAAAGAACAAGTTTTATGAAGGATTTTCCATGATGGAGTTTTTAAGCATGAACTTGTGATTATTATTTCCTTACGCACTTGTATGTGATATTATAATTACGATAGTACTATTAGCTAGTAGTTTTGACTCGTTGAGTATTCCATGCTCAGCTGTACATGTTATGTCGGTAGGTCCATTCGACATCTGCAACCCGGAGCCATGGGTTGAAGAAGAATATGTGGAAGAAAGGGATCCGTGTCGCGACCCAAAACCCACCCTAGGAGTTAGAGTGAATCTTGGACAACTTATCATGACTTGCTTAACAAACCAACTTGAAAAATACCTGGAGCATATACAATAGAGGACAATAATAGCGGAAACATAACTACATGGCACAACGGTAGACTAATCAAACCTCTAGTTATATATATATACATGATCCAAGTTGTACGAGATGATATCACAAAAGAAGGTGCGGATAGGCCCACCAAAATACATGGACATACTCTCTCACTCTCACCCATGGATCACTCAGAAACTACCACCTAGTAGTACTCATCTACATGAGGCTCCTTCGTAGGTTCCTCAATGTATTCCCCCTCCACCCAAGGGCCAGAAGCACAGATATCAAATGGAGCGGCAGCTCCCTCAGTACCGGCCGACATAAACGTACGCCTGAGCATGGAATACTCAGCGTGTACCAAGTGCTAACCAACAGTCACAGCATAACAATAATGAGATGTATAAAGCATAAAGTAATTCATATCATAATAGGAAAGTAAAACATTTTATATTCATGCTTACATCACATAAAAGCCGATAAATCTCTTGAAATCATCGTGCGCTTGACTTGACTTGAAAGTACTCTTTTCATGCTTGAACATTTGTCATGTCTATCTTGCTTGATCTTGTCAAGCGTGTCATGCGTGCTTGCTTGGGATTTCAACATGCTCATGTAACTTGTAAGATGCGCTTGTGAGATGCACTTGGGAGGGAGGGGAGACCCTGAAAGTATGTCTCTTTTTAATTTTAGAAACACAGTTCTTGGGGGGCATACATCGAATCCTAAGATCTGACTAAGATTCTAATTGATTTTATTCAATGAAGGTTAGAATAACATTCACCTTTGCGACTTTGAAATTGTTAAGTCAAATCCACATAAGAATAGTACTCGCAAAACTTCACGTGTCAAGTCTCCTGTCGATTCATACAAACCTTCTTTTTCCTTTAAAGCTTTCTCTAATGGAAGCTAATGGCCCTTCCAAATTCCATGCTATTTTATCTTTTCTTCTTTTCTTTGATCCAAGAACCTTTCTTGATCAAACAAGATCCAATCTTGATCTTCAAAGAACTTGTTCTTGATCATCAAGATAAAAAATCAAACAAAAAGGAAGAAGGGGAAGGGTGACCATACACTCTCAAAGGAGGAGAGGGCTGGGCGTAAACTTGAGGAGAGGGAGAGAGGAAAAAATTCTGGAGAATTATATTATTTAAAGGGCTGGGCATCCACTCCTTTATATAAGTTCTCTCTTGGTTGCTTGAATTGTAATCCAATTATAATTCATTAACCTTATCCTAATCCAATTAGGATTCCTCAATAGTTTCCTTTATTGATTATTCTCCTATTCCAATTAGGATTAATCTTAAAAGAAACTAACCTTATCCATTAGTAACTAATCTTATCCTTATCCAATAAGGAATCTTGAATTAGTAACTAACTAATGGAATCTCTAACAATTAGGGAATCTTTAATTAGTAACTAACTAACCTTATCTAATAAGGATATTAGTTATTAGAAACTAATTAAAATAATAACAATTATTATTCCTCCTTGAAGTGGGCATTCCACCCTAGGTCGGTCCCACCCCACACGCCTAAAGGGTTTCCAAAACCCTCTTGGTCACTTGAATTATTCTTTTATAATAATTCCCAATGGGTCCTACCCATTTGGTTTTTCACATCCAATGTAATTCCACCTTTTAGAGCTTCACTATACCATATAATGATTACTTAGAGAAATTAATTAATTTAATTAATAATTAAATTAAATACTTTAAGAAGGTCCTTGAGTGTGGGATCTAAAGGGATCTCCAATTTCCAGTTGTGGGACAAAGTACTCAACCTTTTGATTAAAGCATTGTTACTAGGAAATACCTTTCCTACACTCCATTAGGATTATAGAATTTTATCTATATCCCTGGACTTCCACCAATCACAATTAATATCCATTAACACAATATGATTAACCTCCAGAAATTAGAGAATTGCTTGTAAGTACCATCTCACAATATATTTACAAATAAATCCTTCCACATTCCGATATCACTTGTAAGCTTTCGGGATTGGAACAATTCCACTGTCTTAGTCCCTAGCTTATGAATAGAACCCTTTCTCATGATTACTTTTTCATTGAACTGAACCTCCAAAACACTTTTGAAGAAACATTAGAAAAGAACTGACATATATATTTATATATACTTTTCCATATTAAAAATATCAACTTCGATAAAAACCATTTTACCGAAAAGCACCAGTACTGGATTTAACAGTTCAGTTCAACAAGTATCACCTTGATATCATTATCTCCAATTAAGGAGTTGTGGATTCCTTATTGAGTGTTTACACACTTCTCCAAACATTGTGTACATGACCCAACGTACCCGGAGTTAGTCCTGTGTATTGGACATTACCGATTGGCACATCAAAGCCATATAGACAGATGTCTAAGAAGATGTTAACCTCTCAGGTCTAAGGACAATTTGTCAAATGGATAACCCTAATACAATCTGACAGTGTATTCCATAGGGTATCCACTAGTGACCCCATTCAGTATTATGTACTTGCTACATATACTCACATGTTAGTCAAGAGTCACCACTCTCTGTGAATGAGATTCATCACACTATCTCATAGAACTACACATGTGCAAGCCATGATGAAGTAGAGCGCCCAACCAGTACTCTAGAGGCTTCAAACAATATTAGGTTTACAAGGAACCGGAAAATCATATCTTCTCGCAACCTTTGCATGATTTTCCTACAATGTTACCTATGGAACTTTATGTCATCATCATATGAGACAGTAATTAATATAAATACCCTTTATAGTTGGTTGTGTGAATATGATGCTTGTCTAATCAACATAGAAAAGTCTCTTATTGGCTTTCGAGGGCATATATGTCCAACAGACCCCTCTTTCAATGACATGCACTTGAGAGGGAAGAGAGACCCTTCTTTCAATGATATACACTTGTGAGTAAGGGGAGACCCCTCATGAAAGGGAGGGAAGTGTAAACTCCCTCCTATGCAATGCTTGTTCTTGTCCTCTTGTCAAAAGCGAGGTAAAACATATCGTAAGATATGTCCCACCTTTAAACCTTATTCTTGAAAACACCGGTAAACCTTGTCATGCATGCCGTGCACATGGAATCGTGTACATACTTTCACTTGGAATTAAATATGACATTTGGGATTCAACAAAGATAGCATAGCATTTATTTCAACAATAATCATTCATACCGTTGGAAAAAGGCAATTTAACACACTATCATAAACCCTAGCAATTCCATAAGCTTTTAAGCATATATTTCTTGATTTACAACTCATTTTCTTCACCTTGACATTTCATCAAACATGTAGTGTGTACATTATTGGTTAAGCCTACACCATGCTTTTCTAGGTGGGTTTATGTTCACAACATACATGTGTGTTTATTATTGGTACAATACCCTTCCCCATTTCATTCATCACAATACATCCACACGGCATCCATCACCCATCATCCTCCATTCATTCATCCCATAGCATTTATATGTTTAGATAGTAGAGAAAGATCATGAAAGGAAGAAAAGAAAGAAGAGTGTGAACTAGGAGGGTAGCATATGGTACCAACCTTGAAGAAGCGAGGAAAAACCCTCCAAAACATGCATGGAGTCACTGCCCTAGCTTGGAGAACATGCTCCTCACAAGCTTATACCTTGGATTGAAGAATCCAAGCCTTGTGGTATGATCCAGGGTTGCCAAACCCTTGATTTCTTCTCAAGAGGATGCCCTAGGTTAGAATCCCCTTTTCTCCTCTCTCCCTTTCTCTCAAAATGCCTAAGAGGCAAGGGTGAAGCCCCAAAGATGAAAAGGCCCTTAATGAAATTATGCAAAACGCGATAGACTAATCGATCAGTGACTAATACTGAGCGATCAGTCGCCTACCAAGAAACCGGTGTTTTGACTGATCGACTGGTCAAAAATAAGCTCTTTGAAATTTTTCCCCATACAAAAAAGTGCACTAGTCGATAGCTACCGATCGATCGATTATGGACCGATCAATCGCTACATGGACCCAACGATCGGTACTCTGCAAATTTCTGCATTGAGTCCATTTTTTACCCATTCCTACTACTTGGACTTACCCTACTTCCCTTTTGACCTTTTCTAAACATGACTAAGACTCTTTCAAGGCTATAGTTCCTTATTAAATATTTTATTTAATTATTTTATAACACTATTGCATCCTTTCTCAAATGCTCCAAATTCTCATTCTATGAAAATGGGGATTACAAGCCATCATGTCTTGACACACATAACAAGAAATATACAAGAATTTATGGGGTTCTACAATCCGCCTATCCCGATGCAGTCGCAAGAGGATAGAGACCTAGATAGGTGGCCCTATCTAAACTACTGCTGAGTGGAGTGACTGTGAGGTTTCTTTTTTATTTTGATAGGTGGGCATGTCCACCTCTACTTTTGATTTTGTATTGTACAAACTTGGAATACAGTTGATATGTCTATAAAGGAATTTTTGGGTTACGCTTACGCATACGATTAAGCTTCCACATTACTTTATGTTTCCATTATATACTGTCTTGCGTATTTTACAAGATGGTTTGTTATCGGATATTTCCACATCACGAGCCAAAGTATCCCTAACTCCCACGGGGTATTTTGGGTCGCGACATATCATCAGTCCAAACCCTGGACCCGCAACAGGCAGATGAGAAGAGTATGATCAGTACGATGAATGTTAGCCTCAAGGTTACAACTCTATGTACCCTTACTAGTTTCAATGATGACACAATAATGGAATGACTCTTGATGTACTAATATTTCCGTTGAGTATGTAAAATTTCATTGAAGTAGTCCATAAAGATCAAATTTCAAGATATGAAGAATTGAAGAGTTTAATTCATCAAGGTCAAAGTTCAAATGCTAGTTCTTCTAAGAAGCACCAAAAGCTCCAAGTCAATTCATGAAGATCCATCAAGAGTAGGACTTCTCAAATCAAGATTGAAGATCATCCTTTCATGAAGACTAGTGTCTATGTTAAAGTGTCTAGGACCTTGTAAAAGTCCTCAAGTCGTTGGAAAAGAATTGCTCAAAGCTTACCTAGATAGACCCTAGGTGACCTAGTATAATTTGGACATCATTCTAAGGCCCTAAAAGTGATTAAAAAATTGATAATTAAATTCCCTAAGGGTCCTAGCATGTTTCCCATTGATTTGGTCTCATTACGATGAGTTTACTGAAAAAATTCAGTGAACTCGTTGACGAATACAAGGGACTCGTTGACGAGTGGGTGACAAGAAAATGAAGCAATTGCTTCTGTCTCCACTCATCGATGACTCAAGCCCAAATTGTACTCACTCGTCGATGAGTGCCTACGGGAAAAACCTTCAACGACTATTTCTAAACGGCTAGTTCGCATTCAATGCTATCCTCAATGGCCATATTGATTGCCCAACTATAAATAGAGTAAATTTATGATCAAAATACATGATTCTAGAGATTATTACATTGTTCCATTGATCATTTATCACTCACTAACCTCTATCAATCAATACTCTATTTTGCATTGAAAATCTTGAAACTCAATCCCAAACTCCTTGAGCATTCAATTCCAATCACTCTTGAGAGATTATAAGCCTTGTATTCAATTCTTATCTAGCTCAAATTAGGAGTTTTCAATTCGGATTTCATATCTACTAATTTCTGTATTTATTGAAAGTCAAGAATTAGGGATTCTTGCACCCTATTAAGAAGATGTATTCTTGTATCCAAGAGAGAGTCTCTCTTGAAGAGGTTATTCCTTAGCCTATTAAAAGATTTGCTATAGGTTCTCCCTGAGCTTGGAGAAGGATTGTAAGGCTTGCTCTCTGCCACAAAAGAAGAGTATGATTAGTGAATCTTGTGACAATCCTTGAAGCGGGAAAGCTTAAAGGTGGGGACGTAGGTAAGTTGTTGAACCCCAATAATATCTCTGGTGTCTGGTATCTTTACCCTTCTCTCTCTTTTACTATCTCTTATTTTATTTGGTAGTTGTTGTGATAATTTTTAATTTCTGCAAATATCACTTAAAGTAAAATTTTAAATTACCATAAACCCTATTCACCCCCCCTCTAGGGTCCATTATCTGGGCATCAATTGGTATCAGAGCTTTGTGCTCTATTTTAGATCTAACCATCTTGAGTTAAAGATCCCCTATGGGAAACATATTTGCTATCACCTTAGGAGAGGGCCAATCGACCACCTGACCTCCATTGTTCAATGGAGAAAACTATAACTATTGAAAAACCAAGATGATGGTTTATCTCCAAGCTCTTTACTATAACTATTGGAAAGTCATTGTTAAAGGACCTCACCTACCTCACAAAGTTGTAGATGGTATTAGAATTCCTAAAACTGAAGATGAATGGAATGATGCTGATATTAAACTCATCCAAACAAATTCTAAGGCAATTAGCAATTTGTATTGTGCCTTAAGTTCATAAGAGTTTAATAGAATCTCTGGATGTGATTCGGCCAAGGAAATATGGGACAAACTCCAAGTCACATATGAAGGCACGAATCAAGTTAAAGAAGAAAAAATAAGTATGTTAGTTCATAAATATGAACTTTTTAAAATGGAAAATGATGAATCTATAGGAGACATGTTTACTCGTTTTACCAATATTTTGAATGGACTAAAATCTCTTGGTAAGGTATACTCCAATGCAAAGAATGTTAGAAAAGTCCTTCGCTCACTCTCAACAAGTTAGGGTCCCAAAGTCACCGCCATCCAAGAAGCTAAGGATTTGACTAAGCTTCCAATGGATGAGCTTTTTGGATCTCTCATGACACACGAGGTCATAATGAAGGATCAAGAAGATGAACCACAAGCGAAAAAGGGACTTGCCTTGAAGACCACTCAAGAAAGTAAGGAAGAAGAGAGTGATGAAGATGATGACATCGCTCTAATGGCAAGGAATTTCAAGAAATTCTTGAATCACAAGAAGAACTTTAAGAAGATGCCTTATAAAAGATAATTCTCTAAGGAGATAGCTAAAGGAGAACCAAGCAAAAAAGAGCAAATCATTTGCTATGAGTGTAAGAAGTCGGGACACATCGAGTGTCCTCAATTAAAGAAAGGTCAAAGATTCAAGAAAAAGCGATGAAAGCTACTTGGGAGGACTCCGAAGGAAGTGGGTCGGATGACAACTCCAAGTGAGGAAGAAATTACCAACCTTTGCCTCATGGCTCTTGATGATGAGGAGGTAAATTCTTCACTTAATGAATCTCTATCTTATGAAGAAATTAGAGAGACATTTGATGAACTTTATATTGAATTTCTAAAATTAGGATCAAAGAACAAACAACTTAAGAAAGACAATATTTCTCTTTCAAATTCAAATGATACTTTATTAAAGGAGAAAAATGATTTGCAAAATGAAAAACTCATTCTTGAAAAAGAAAACAATGTTTTAAATGAAAAGATAAAAGAATTTCAAAATTCACCCCAAGGATTATCTTGTGAGTGTGAAGAGCTAAAAGCTAAAGTCATTGACTTCACTAAAATTGCTCACACTTTATCCACGAGAGAAAAGAATTTTGAAAGACTTTTGGGCCAACAAAGAAGCGTCTTTGGAAAGGCCGGTCTTGGATACAACCCTTTTGCAAAACAAAAAGAGTACCAAATTTTCTTTTCAAAATCTATAAATGTTTTAAATCCACATTCTAAAGCATTCTTTACATTTAATGGAAAGAAAGTAGTTAAGAAAATTTGGGTCCCAAAAGGATCAATCACTCCCAAGACCATCCACAAAGGACCACACATGGTTTGGGTCCCAAAAGGAACTCACCCTCCCAAGACTATTCAAAATTCAGTTTTGGTTCCATCCAAAACTGTGCGGGTTTCGGGAGGATTATACGTTAGAGTTACTTAAACTTTGTCTTTTAGGTTTGTTTGAAATCTAACTCCTCCAAGATAAGATAGTTCTTGTGTAGCACCCCGGACTTTTTCATCCTTAATGAATAGCACCTTCGTAGCTAATTGGCCATTTTTGTAGTCTAATTAATAAATAAAGGAGAGATCGAAAATTCCGAAACGTCAGAAATGTGCGTTTTCGAAAGACGAACCCAACGCAAGTTGAATCGTCGAAATCCGACGAGCGAGTCAAAAGATATGGTCAAAACAGTCCAGACATACAGAGAACCGATCGCTCGGTCCAGTCAGCGATCGATCGGTCCATAACCGATCGATCGGTAGCTATCGCGCGGTCAGAAAGTTTGTATGGAGAAATTTTCCAGAGAGTGAAATTTCAACCGATCGCTCGGTTATGAAACCGATCGATCGGTAGGCAACCGATCGATCGGTCATTAACACCGATCGCTCGGTCCTCGCGTTTTACAGAATTTTCACTAAGGGCATTTTCGGCATTCGGGTGTTATACCCTTTCTTATATAGGATTACCCGAGCCTTTAGGGCTCATTCTCAACCCTTAGAAGATTTGGGAGATTAGAGAGAAAGGAGAAGGTTTTCCAAAACCTAGGTTTCCATTTTGGAGAGAAATCAAAGGGTTTTGAAACCCTAGATCAACCTCAAGCCCGATTTCTTCAAGATTTCGGTTCAAGCATTCGTGGAGCTCGTGTGGGGCACTCTCCTCAAGCTAGGGCAGCAACTCACGTGCGTTTGGTGGAGGATTTCTTCCCCCATTTGTCAAGGTCGGTACTTCTTACTACCCTCCTAGTTATAGTTTCTCTTTCCCTTTATTTCTTCTTGTTTTCTTTCACCTATATATGTGTTATGAGATTGGTGGTATGAATGGTGAATGGAGATGGATGTTGGCGAATGGATGCCGTGTGGATGATGTGATGAACGAATGGGAAAGGGCATGGTACTAATAATGAACATACAAGTGTGATGTGAGCATAACCCACATAGAAAAGCATGATTTAGGTTTAAGTGAATAATGAACACACCACATGTTTGATGAAATGCCAAGGTGAATAAAATAAATGATAAATTAAGGGAACCCATGTTTAATTGCTCTTGAAATTTGTTAGGGTTCATGATAGTGTGTTTCTTGCATTTCTTAAAATGTGTAGATTATTAATTACTTAAATCGTTATATGCTATGCCTTGTGAATCACTCCAAATTGTCATATTTAATTCCAAATGCAAGTATGCACACGATCTCACGAGCACGCATGAAATGACGTGATTTACCGATGTTTTGAGTATGGGACGTAGAGGTGGGGCATATCCTAAGATATGTTTCACTTCTCTTTTGACAAGGGCAAGAAAATCATGCATTGCATAGGGAAAGGTCTCCCATCCCCTCGCATGACATGCATAGCATCGCATGACACGCATAGCATAGCATGGCATGACACGCATAACATAGCATCACGCATTCTGCATGGATGCTAGTTGCGACGGGCTATGAACGGCAACTAGGCATTCACATTCCGCATGGATGCTAGTTGCGACGGGCTATGAACGGCAACTAGGCATTCACATTCTGCATGGATGCTAGTTGCGACGGGCTATGAACGGCAACTAGGCATACCCATCTGCATATAGGGTACTAGTTGTGACGGACTATGAACGGCAACTAGGCATGTGAACATGTTTAAATTATGAACAAGCAAGCATGATACTCGCATGACACGCATGACATGACATGACACGCATGATATGACAAGATAAGACAACATAACAAGTTTCAAGCACGGAAATGGTATTTTCAAGCCAAGTCAAGTGCACGATGTTTTAAGAGGTTTCATCGGCTTTCTACGAAATACAAGCATGATTATAAATTGTTTTGTTTCCTTGTATGATATAAATTGTTCATGTTCTATATATGCAACTTGCTTCCTCCTTTATGTGTGCTATCTGTATGCTATGACTGTTGGTTAGTGCTTAGTACCCGCTGAGTATTCCATGCTCAGCCGTACTTCTTATGTCGGCAGGTGACGGCGGAGCAGCTGCTCCATTTGATATCTGTGCTCCGAGTCCATGGGTGGAGGGGGAGTACGTCGAGGAGCCTTTGAGGAACCTCTAGTAGAGGGTTACCATTAGGTGGTTGTAGATTCTGAGTGGATTAGCTGTGGGTGAGATGAGAGATTATATCCATGTATTTTGGCGGGTCTGTCCGCACTTTCTTTTGGTTACCTTTTTGTATAAACTTGGACCATATGTATATACTTAGAGGTTTGTTAGACTTCCGCTGTGTTTTATAGTTATGTTTCCGCTATAATGTCCTCTATTGTATATGCTCTGTGGGGTTTTGCAGGTTGGTTTGTCAAGCAAGTCATGTAAGTCATGATTGAGTCGTCCAAGATTCACTCTAACTCCTAGGGTGGGTTTTGGGTCGCGACAGAAGTGGTATCAGAGCTTAGGCTTTAGGTCTCTAGGGTCACTTAGAATCTTATGCCACGACTTGACAAGAGCATATATCAGGAAACAAGTTAGGAAGGAAGTAAGTCGGGAGCGAGTCTGGTTCCAAGTGTAAGACTAAACTTTAGTCTTAGTCTAAAATGGTTGCTTTAACCAAGTACGGGTCCTAGGTACGCTAGAACACTAAAGTATAAGTATAATGTGATGAATACTCTGATTACTTGATGTGATGAATATTAGTGTTATACAACTAATACAGATTGAATTATTGTGAAACGACATTGAAATAAACTGTGTTTTCAAGTGAGACTCATGTGGTGCTATTGTTCTCAGGACTTTAGTCATGAGGCGGGGCACACGGGGTCGTGGACCACACACCAGAGCTTCATCTTCTTCTAGAGATGAGGATGAGCAGCCGGACCTCTCTCAGGTCTTAGGCTCTATTGCTGAGACACTCGCCATCCTGGCGGCTCGGCAAACTATACCGGCATCAGCGGCACCTACTCCACCGCCCGCAGCTCCAGTACATCGTACAGCTGGAGTTGAGGCATTCAGGAGATTGAGGCCTCCATCCTTCCATGGGAGTGTGGACCCTCTCGCAGCAGAGGCGTGGATCCTCCAGATGGAGAAGATTTTTGCGGTCCTCTCGCCTACAGAGGAGGATAGGGTAGCATGGGCAGTTTTCATGCTAGAGGGTGAAGCCCACCATTGGTGGTTGTCCGCATTGAGGACACGAGACTTGACCATGCAGGGTCAACCTTGGACTTGGGAGGAGTTTAAGGACACGTTCTATAAGAAGTATTTCCCGGTTGGAGCTCGGGAAAAGAAAGAGAGAGAATTCATCAACCTTGAGCAAGGTTCGATGTCTGTGGCCGCTTATGAGGCCAAGTTTTCAGAGCTATCACGCTTCGCGACACACATGATTGCCACCGAGGCAATGAAGGCGAGGAGGTTTGAGCAAGGGCTCAAGGATGTCATCATGGAGAAAGTGTCAGTTTTCAGGCACGCCACTTACGCCGAAGTAGTGGATAAGGCCTTATTGGTTGAGGCCAATTCTGAAGCAGTGTCTAAGAAGAGAGAGTTGGCGAGAGGCCAAGCCAGTAGTTCAGCACCTCCAGAGAGGCGGAATCGTACCGGCCCTTATCAGTATACATGGCCAGCACCACCGATGAGGCCGACTTATACGGCCCCAGCACCACGGCAGTACGTGCCACAGGCACCTCGACCTCAGGCTCTCCCGGCCCCATGGCCAGTTGCACCTCAGGTGGTGAGATATGCTCCACCTCAGGCCCCTCCTACCCGCACACACGAGGCCTGCCCTTCATGCGGCCGACGGCACCCAGCTGGGGATTGCCTAAGAGCATCGGGTGGATGTTTTCACTGTGGTCGCCAGGGCCACGTGATCAGGGATTGCCCTACCCGGCATTTACCAGGCCAGTCTCAGGGGATTAGGCCACCAGCACGCCCAGCAGGATCATATCAGGCGTCATCTCAGACTACCTGGTCTACACCTCAGTCTCGCCAGGCAAACCAGGGGCGAGTTTTTGCCTTGACAGAGGGTGATGCACTTGCATCTGACGATGTGGTGCAAGGTACGCGTTAGGAGTTATTTTCCTTATTCGTGATGGTTATGTTATGTTTTATTCCTTGTGTACGTAGTTGGTATGCTA
Organism: Tetracentron sinense; assembly: GCA_015143295.1. NCBI lineage: Eukaryota > Viridiplantae > Streptophyta > Magnoliopsida > Trochodendrales > Trochodendraceae > Tetracentron > Tetracentron sinense. Next base: position 970,352 of record CM026565.1, on the reverse strand, counting down.
TATATATATTTACCTACGTGTATACAATGTTGAGGCTTGAATTGACGTAACTAGCTAAAATTTCAGGAACCCTACTAGTCAATGAGTATTTGGCTCGAGTGTTGATTGATACCGGGTCTACTCATTCGTTTGTCTCGCCGAGTTTTTCAGAAGGCTTTTCTGGGGAGCCAAGTCAGCTAGAACCGGAGTTAGCCATTTCGACTCCTCTTGGCAAAACAGTATTGGCAGATAAAGTGTATAGAAAATGGTGTGGTCCAAGTTGGAAGCCACGAGTTGGCGGTTGATCTCATCGTCCTTGGATTCCAAGACTTTGATGTTATATTGGGAATGGATTGGTTAGCAGCACATCATGGGCATGTAGCTTGCTTTGAGAAAATGGTACTCTTCAAGCCAGTAGAAGGAAAACCATTCCACTTTCGCGGGTTGAAAAGCAGGTCGATTGCTCGTTTTGCGGCGTTGGGCGTAGCTAACCCCGAGGCAAAGGACTCATCAACTATGCCGGTTGTGAGTGAGTTCCTGGATGTATTTCCAGAGGAGTTGCCAGGATTGCCTCCAGACAGGGAGATTGAGTTTATGATCGAGCTTGCACAGGCACAGCTCCTGTTTGCAGGGCTCTGTATAGAATGGCCCCTATTGAACTCAAAGAGTTAAAGACTCAGTTGGAAGAATTACAAAGCCTTGGCTTCATTCGACCAAGTGTCTCACCATGGGGTGCCCCGGTGTTGTTTGTTAAGAAGAAAGATGGCTCGATGCGGATGTGTGTCGATTACAGGCAATTGAACAAAGTCACTATAAAGAATAGGTATCCCTTGCCTAGGATTGATGACTTGTTCGATCAGTTGAAGGGAGCGAGATTTTTCTCAAAGATAGATCTTCGATCGGGTTATCACCAGTTGAAGATTAAGGCGGAAGATGTTCCCAAAACTGCTTTCAGGACTCGATATGGACACTACGAGTTCTTGGTGATGCCTTTTGGACTCACGAACGCGCCGGCAGCCTTTATGGATTTGATGAACCGGGTGTTCCGACCATACCTAGATAGGTGCGTGATTGTATTTGTTGATGACATTTTGGTCTATTCCCAGACACGGGAAGATCACATACGCGACCTTCGCCTCGCATTGGAAATGTTAAGAGAGCACAAGCTATACGCCAAAATTAGCAAGTGTGAGTTTTGGTTGGAAGAGGTGGCATTCCTAGGCCACGTTGTTTCCGCGGAAGGCATCTCCGTTGATCCGAAGAAGATAGAAGCTGTTATGAGTTGGGCGAGGCCCAAGAGTGTTACTGAGATACGCAGCTTTCTTGGGCTGGCAGGCTACTACAGGAGATTCGTAGAGGGTTTCTCTAGCCTTGCAGCACCGCTTACTCACCTAACACGGAAGAATGCGCAGTTTGTTTGGAGCGACAAGTGTGAGATCAGTTTCACGGAACTGAAGAAGAGGCTTACTACAGCTCCTGTCCTTACAGTGCCATCCGGACCTCTTGGGTATGAGGTGTACAGTGATGCCTCACACGTTGGACTTGGATGTGTGCTTATGCAACACAAGAAGGTTATTGCCTATGCATCAAGGCAATTGAAGGAGCATGAGAAAAATTACCCCACGCACGACTTAGAGCTTGCCGCAGTCGTGTTTTGCACTTAAGATTTGGCGTCATTACCTTTATGGGGTGGAGTTCTATGTGTTCACTGATCACAAGAGTCTCAAGTATCTCTTTTCCCAAAAGGAGCTGAATCTAAGGCAAAGGCGTTGGATGGAATTTCTGAAGGACTATGATTGTACCATTCAATACCACCCGGTAAAGCAAAATGTAGTGGCTGATGCTTTGAGTAGAAGACCTCAGGGGTTGTTAGCACACATGTTGGTTCAAGAATGGAAGCTACTAGAAGATTTGGCAAATCTGGACATCAGTGTGAATAACTCTGTCCGTGGTCCTACCTTGGCAATGTTACGGTTCGGCCGTACATTATAGATTTGATCCAAGAATATCAAGCCATGGATGCGGAATTGTTGGCTTTCCGGGACAAGGAAGTTGCCAAGGGCAGTGAAGACTTTTCTCTCACTAGTCGGGGTGCTATCACATTCAAGGGAAGGCTGTGCGTCCCAGCCAATGCAGACCTTCGAAGAGAGATTTTGGATGAAGCCACCGTTCGAAGTACACAGTGCATCCAGGGGGTACGAAGATGTACCGGAACCTCAAGAGTCACTTTTGGTGGCGAAATATGAAGAGGGAGGTTGCGGAATATGTAGCACGGTGCTTGGTGTGTCAACAGGTGAAAGCAGAACACATGCGGCCCGCCG
>CM026565.1:724696-967952 GCA_015143295.1 Tetracentron sinense | reverse complement strand
ATCAACTCAGCCCGATTTCTTCAAGATCAAGGTGCAAAGCATTCGTGGAGCTAGTGTGGGCACCTCTCTCAAGTAGGGCAGACATCCACCGTTGCGTTTGGTGGGAGGATGTCTTCCCCCAATGGTCAAGGTCGGTACTTCTACTACCCTCCTAGGTATAGTTTCTCTTTCCCTTTATTTCGTCTGTTTTCTTCACTATATATGTGTTTGAAGATTGGTGTATGAAGGGTGAATGGAGCTAGGGATGTTGGCGAATGGATGCCGTTGTGGAAGATGATGTCGATAACGATGGGAAAGGCATGTACTAATTAATGAAACATACAAGTGTGAGTGGGAGCATAACCCACATAGGAAAAGCCATGATTTAGGTTTTTAAGTGATAATGAACACAAAACAGTTTGAGGAAAATGCAGTGAATAATAAATGATTAAATTAAGGGACCCTGTAATTGCTCTTGAATTGTTAGGGTTCATGATAGTGGTTTCTTGCATTTCTTAAAAGGTGTAGATATTAATAATTAATCGTATATATGCTATGCTTTGTGAATCACTCCAAATTGTCATATTTATTCCAATGCAATAGGCACACGATCTCACGAAGAACGCATGAAATGAGGATTTACCAGATGTTTGAGAGGGACCGTAGAGGTGGGAATATACTAAGATATGTTCAATTCTCTTTTGGACAAAGGGGCAAGAAATCATGCTTGGCATAGGGGAAAGGGTTCCCATCCCCTCGCATGACCTGCATAGCATCGCAGACACGCAAGCATAGCATGGCATGACCACGCAGAAAACATAGCAAATCACGCATTCTGCGAGGGATGCTAGTTACGACGGGCTATGAAACGGCCACTAGGCATTCACATTCCGCCATGGATGCTAGTTGCGACGGGGCTATATGAAACGGCAACTAGGGCATTCACATTATGCATGGATGATAGTGCGACGGCTATGAACGGCAAAACTAGGGAATACCCATTGCATATAGGGTACTAGTTGGACGGCTATTGACCGGCAACTAGGAATGTGAAAATGTTAATTATGAACAGCAAGCATGATACTCGCATGGACACGCATGACATGACCATGGACCGAATGATATGACCAAAGATAAGGGACCACTAACAGTTTCAAGCACGGAAATGGTATTTCAAGCCAAGTCAAGGGCACGATGTTTTAAGAGGTTTCATCGGCTATGACGAAATACAAGCATGGGATTATAAATTTTTGTTTCCTTGTATGATATAAATGTTTCATGTTTATATATGCAACTTGCTTACTCCCTTATGTGCCTCTTTTTTGTATGCTATGGACGGTGGTAGGCTAGTACACGCTGGAGTATTCCATGCGCAGCCGTACTTCTTATGTCGGCAGGTGACGGCGGAGCAGCTGCTTCCAATTGTATCTGTCTCAGAGTTCCATGGGTGGAGGGGGCGTAAGTCGAGGGAGCATTTTGAGGAACCACTAGTAGGAGGGTTACATTAGGTGGTTGTAGATTATGAGTGGATTAGCTGTGGGCGGTGGATGAGAGATTATATACATGTATTTGGGCGGGTCTGTCCGCACTTTCTTGGTAACTTTTTGTATAAACTTGGGACCCATAATGTATTATACTTAGAGGTTTGTTAGACTTCCGCTGTGTTCATAGTTATGTTTCCGCGATAATGTTCCTCTATTGTCTATGCTATGTGGGGTTTGCGGTTGGTTGTCCAAGAAGTCATGTAGGTCATGAATTGATCGATTCCAAGATTCACTCTAACTCATAGGGTGGGTTTTGGGTCGCGACAGAAGTGGTATCAGGGCTTAGGCTTTAGGTCTCTAGGGTCACTAAAGACTCTTATGCCAGATTGACAAGAGCATATATCAGGAAACAAGATTCGGAAGGAAGTAAGTCGGGGGAGTCGGTTCAAGTGTAAGGACAAATTAGTCTTAGGTCTAAAAATGGTTGCTTAAACAAGTACGGGTCCTGGTACGCTAGAAAACCTAAAGTATTAAGTAAAGTGATGAATACTCTGATTATGATGTGATGGAATATAGTGTGATTACAAACTAATTACAGATTTGAATTATTGTTGAAACGACATGAAAATAAACTGGTGTTTCAAGTGAGGACTTCATGTGGTGGCTTGTTCTCAGGACTTTAGTCATGAGGCGGGGCCCACGGGTCGTGGACCACACCACCAGAGCTCATTTCTTCTTCTAGAGATGAGGAGAGCAGACGGACCTCTTCAGGTCTTAGGCTTCTATTGCTGAGACACTAGCCATCCTGGCGGCTCGGCAAACTATACCGGCATCAGCGGCACCTACTCCACCGCCCGCAGCTCCATACATCGTAAAGCTGGAGTTGAGGCAGCAGGAGATTGAGGCACTCCATCCCTTCCATGGGGAGTTGGGACCCCCCTCGCTAGCAGAGGCGTGGATCCTACAGATGGAGAGATAGAAGATTTTTGCGGGTTCGCGGTCCTCTCGCCTACAGAGGAGGATAGGTAGCATGGGCGTTTTCATGCTAGAGGGTGAAGCCCACCATTGGTGGTTGTCCGCATTGAGGACACGAGACTTGACCATGCAGGTGTCAACTTGGACTTGGGAGGAGTTTAAGGACACGTTCTATAAGAAGTATTTCCCGGTTGGAGCCCGGGAAAAGAAAGAGAGAGAAGTCATCAACCTTGAGCAAGGTTCGAGTCTGTGGCCGCTTATGAGGCCAAGTTTTCAGAGCTATCACGCTTCGCGACACACATGATTGCCACCGAGGGCAATGAAGGCGAGGAGGTTTTGAGCAGGGCTCAAGGATGTCATCATGGAGAAAGTGTCAGTTTTCAGGCACGCCACTTACGCCGAAGTAGTGGATAAGGCCTTCTTGGTTGAGGCCAATTCTGAAGCTAGTGTCTAGAAGAGAGAGGTGGCGGAGAGGCCAAGCCAGTAGTTCAGCACCTCAGAAGAGAGCGGAATCGTACCGGCCCTTATCAGTATACATGGCCAGCACCACCGATGAGGCCGACTTATACGGCCCCAGCACCACGGGCAGTACGTGCCACAGGCACCTCGACCTCAGGCTCTCCCGTCCCCATGGCCAGTTGCACCTCAGGTGGTGAGATATGCTCCACCTCAGGCCCCTCCTACCCGCACACACGAGGCCTGCCCTTCATGCGGCCGACGGCACCCAGCTGGGGATTGCCTAAGAGCATCGGGTGGATGTTTTCACTGTGGTCGCCAGGGCCACGTGATCAGGGATTGCCCTACCCGGCATTTACCAGGCCAGTCTCAGGGGATTAGGCCACCAGCACGCCCAGCAGGTATCATATCAGGCGTCATCTCAGACTACCTGGTCTACACCTCAGTCTCGCCAGGCAAACCAGGGGCGAGTTTTTGCCTTGACAGAGGGTGATGCACTTGCATCTGACGATGTGGTGCAAGGTACGCGTTAGGAGTTATTTTCCTTATTCGTGATGGTTATGTTATGTTTTATTCCTTGTGTACGTAGTTGGTATGCTATATATATATTTACCTACGTGTATACAATGTTGAGGCTTGAATTGACGTAACTAGCTAAAATTTCAGGAACCCTACTAGTCAATGAGTATTTGGCTCGAGTGTTGATTGATACCGGGTCTACTCATTCGTTTGTCTCGCCGAGTTTTTCAGAAGGCTTTTCTGGGGAGCCAAGTCAGCTAGAACCGGAGTTAGCCATTTCGACTCCTCTTGGCAAAACAGTATTGGCAGATAAAGTGTATAGAAATGGTGTGGTCCAAGTTGGAAGCCACGAGTTGGCGGTTGATCTCATCGTCCTTGGATTCCAAGACTTTGATGTTATATTGGGAATGGATTGGTTAGCAGCACATCATGGGCATGTAGCTTGCTTTGAGAAAATGGTACTCTTCAAGCCAGTAGAAGGAAAACCATTCCACTTTCGCGGGTTGAAAAGCAGGTCGATTGCTCGTTTGCGGCGTTGGGCGTAGCTAACCCCGAGGCAAAGGACTCATCAACTATGCCGGTTGTGAGTGAGTTCCTGGATGTATTTCCAGAGGAGTTGCCAGGATTGCCTCCAGACAGGGAGATTGAGTTTATGATCGAGCTTGCACCAGGCACAGCTCCTGTTTGCAGGGCTCTGTATAGAATGGCCCCTATTGAACTCAAAGAGTTAAAGACTCAGTTGGAAGAATTACAAAGCCTTGGCTTCATTCGACCAAGTGTCTCACCATGGGGTGCCCCGGTGTTGTTTGTTAAGAAGAAAGATGGCTCGATGCGGATGTGTGTCGATTACAGGCAATTGAACAAAGTCACTATAAAGAATAGGTATCCCTTGCCTAGGATTGATGACTTGTTCGATCAGTTGAAGGGAGCGAGATTTTTCTCAAAGATAGATCTTCGATCGGGTTATCACCAGTTGAAGATTAAGGCGGAAGATGTTCCCAAAACTGCTTTCAGGACTCGATATGGGACACTACGAGTTCTTGGTGATGCCTTTTGGACTCACGAACGCGCCGGCAGCCTTTATGGATTTGATGAACCGGGTGTTCCGACCATACCTAGATAGGTGCGTGATTGTATTTGTTGATGACATTTTGGTCTATTCCCAGACACGGGAAGATCACATACGCGACCTTCGCCTCGCATTGGAAATGTTAAGAGAGCACAAGCTATACGCCAAAATTAGCAAGTGTGAGTTTTGGTTGGAAGAGGTGGCATTCCTAGGCCACGTTGTTTCCGCGGAAGGCATCTCCGTTGATCCGAAGAAGATAGAAGCTGTTATGAGTTGGGCGAGGCCCCAAGAGTGTTACTGAGATACGCAGCTTTCTTGGGCTGGCAGGCTACTACAGGAGATTCGTAGAGGGTTTCTCTAGCCTTGCAGCACCGCTTACTCACCTAACACGGAAGAATGCGCAGTTTGTTTGGAGCGACAAGTGTGAGATCAGTTTCACGGAACTGAAGAAGAGGCTTACTACAGCTCCTGTCCTTACAGTGCCATCCGGACCTCTTGGGTATGAGGTGTACAGTGATGCCTCACACGTTGGACTTGGATGTGTGCTTATGCAACACAAGAAGGTTATTGCCTATGCATCAAGGCAATTGAAGGAGCATGAGAAAAATTACCCCACGCACGACTTAGAGCTTGCCGCAGTCGTGTTTGCACTTAAGATTTGGCGTCATTACCTTTATGGGGTGGAGTTCTATGTGTTCACTGATCACAAGAGTCTCAAGTATCTCTTTTCCCAAAAGGAGCTGAATCTAAGGCAAAGGCGTTGGATGGAATTTCTGAAGGACTATGATTGTACCATTCAATACCACCCGGGTAAAGCAAATGTAGTGGCTGATGCTCTGAGTAGAAGACCTCAGGGGTTGTTAGCACACATGTTGGTTCAAGAATGGAAGCTACTAGAAGATTTGGCAAATCTGGACATCAGTGTGAATAACTCTGTCCGTGGTCCTACCTTGGCAAATGTTACGGTTCGGCCGTACATTATAGATTTGATCCAAGAGTATCAAGCCATGGATGCGGAATTGTTGGCTTTCCGGGACAAGGAAGTTGCCAAGGGCAGTGAAGACTTTTCTCTCACTAGTCGGGGTGCTATCACATTCAAGGGAAGGCTGTGCGTCCCAGCCAATGCAGACCTTCGAAGAGAGATTTGGATGAAGCACACCGTTCGAAGTACACAGTGCATCCAGGGGGTACGAAGATGTACCGGAACCTCAAGAGTCACTTTTGGTGGCGAAATATGAAGAGGGAGGTTGCGGAATATGTAGCACGGTGCTTGGTGTGTCAACAGGTGAAAGCAGAACACATGCGGCCCGCCGGTCTATTACAGTCCCTTCCGATTCCCGAGTGGAAATGGGAGAATATATCCATGGATTTCATAGTTGCTTGCCAAAGACGGCAAGGGGCTCAGATGCGATATGGGTAGTAGTGGATCGTTTGTCGAAATCCGCTCATTTCCTACCGTACCGAACTACTTTCAACTCTAGCCAGTTAGCCGCTTTGTACATCAAGGAAGTGGTGAGGTTGCACGGAGTGCCCGTTAGTATTGTGTCAGATCGGGATCCAAGATTCACATCGCGATTCTGGAAAAGCTTCCAGGAGGCTATAGGTTCCCGACTCGATTTCAGCACCGCTTTTCATCCACAGACGGATGGACAAACCGAGAGAGTGAACCAAGTCATTGAAGACATGCTTCGGGCTTGTATGATGGATTTCAGAGGCAGTTGGGAAGAGCATTTGCCTTTGGTTGAATTCGCCTACAATAACAGCTATCAGGCAAGTATCCAAATGGCACCATTTGAGGCCTTGTATGGGCGAAGTTGTAGGTCTCCTCTCTATTGGGATGAGGTAGGAGAAAGGAAATTACTTGGTCCAGAATTGATTGAGCAAACTGTAAACACAGTTAAGATCATTCGGGATCGATTGAAAGCCGCTCAAGATCGCCAGAAAAGTTATGCGGACACGCGCCGTAGGGACTTGGAATTTCAAGTAGGGGATCAAGTTTTTGTGAAAGTATCTCCTAGTAAAGGGATTATGAGATTCGGCAAAAGAGGCAAGCTTAGTCCTCGCTATGTTGGACCGTTTGAGATTATCACGCGGGTTGGCGAAGTTGCTTATCGAGTAGCTCTTCCACCTTACATGGCCGCGGTTCACAACGTTTTCCACGTGTCTATGCTTCGGAAGTACATTGCGGACCCTTCACATGTACTAGAATTGGAACCGTTGGAAATTCGAGAAGATCTCACGTTGGTTGAGAAGCCGATTCACATATTGGATCGGAGAGATCAAGTGCTTCGCAACAAGACAATCCCTTTGGTTCTCGTGCAGTGGCAACATCATGCCCGAGAAGAAGCCACGTGGGAGCGTGAAGCCGAAGTCAAAGCAAAGTATCCCAAGTTGTTTGAATAGACTTGTTCATATGGCTTATAATTTTGTTTTGATTTGATGCATGTATGTATCGTCCAAATTTCGGGGACGAAATTTTTGTAAGGGGGGGAGAATGTAGCACCACGGACTTTTTCATCCTTAATGAATAGCACCTTCGTAGCTAATTGGCCATTTTTGTAGTCTAATTAATAAATAAAGGAGAAATTGAAAATTCCGAAACGTCAGAAATGTGCGTTTTCGAAAGACGAACCCAACGCAAGTTGAATCGTCGAAATCCGACGAGCGAGTCAAAAGATATGGTCAAAACAGTCCAGACATACAGAGAACCGATCGCTCGGTCCAGTCAGCGATCGATCGGTCCATAACCGATCGATCGGTAGCTATCGCGCGGTCAGAAAGTTTGTATGGAGAAATTTTCCAGAGAGTGAAATTTCAACCGATCGCTCGGTTATGAAACCGATCGATCGGTAGGCAACCGATCGATCGGTCATTAACACCGATCGCTCGGTCCTCGCGTTTTACAGAATTTTCACTAAGGGCATTTTCGGCATTCGGGTGTTATACCCTTTCTTATATAGGATTACCCGAGCCTTTAGGGCTCATTCTCAACCCTTAGAAGATTTGGAGATTAGAGAGAAAGGAGAAGGTTTTCCAAAACCTAGGTTTCCATTTTGGAGAGAAATCAAAGGGTTTTGAAACCCTAGATCAACCTCAAGCCCGATTTCTTCAAGATTTCGGTTCAAGCATTCGTGGAGCTCGTGTGGGGCACTCTCCTCAAGCTAGGGCAGCAACTCACGTGCGTTTGGTGGAGGATTTCTTCCCCCATTTGTCAAGGTCGGTACTTCTTACTACCCTCCTAGTTATAGTTTCTCTTTCCCTTTATTTCTTCTTGTTTTCTTTCACCTATATATGTGTTATGAGATTGGTGGTATGAATGGTGAATGGAGATGGATGTTGGCGAATGGATGCCGTGTGGATGATGTGATGAACGAATGGGAAAGGGCATGGTACTAATAATGAACATACAAGTGTGATGTGAGCATAACCCACATAGAAAAGCATGATTTAGGTTTAAGTGAATAATGAACACACCACATGTTTGATGAAATGCCAAGGTGAATAAAATAAATGATAAATTAAGGGAACCCATGTTTAATTGCTCTTGAAATTTGTTAGGGTTCATGATAGTGTGTTTCTTGCATTTCTTAAAATGTGTAGATTATTAATTACTTAAATCGTTATATGCTATGCCTTGTGAATCACTCCAAATTGTCATATTTAATTCCAAATGCAAGTATGCACACGATCTCACGAGCACGCATGAAATGACGTGATTTACCGATGTTTTGAGTATGGGACGTAGAGGTGGGGCATATCCTAAGATATGTTTCACTTCTCTTTTGACAAGGGCAAGAAAATCATGCATTGCATAGGGAAAGGTCTCCCATCCCCTCGCATGACATGCATAGCATCGCATGACACGCATAGCATAGCATGGCATGACACGCATAACATAGCATCAAGCATTCTGCATGGATGCTAGTTGCGACGGGCTATGAACGGCAACTAGGCATTCACATTCCGCATGGATGCTAGTTGCGACGGGCTATGAACGGCAACTAGGCATTCACATTCTGCATGGATGCTAGTTGCGACGGGCTATGAACGGCAACTAGGCATACCCATCTGCATATAGGGTACTAGTTGTGACGGACTATGAACGGCAACTAGGCATGTGAACATGTTTAAATTATGAACAAGCAAGCATGATACTCGCATGACACGCATGACATGACATGACACGCATGATATGACAAGATAAGACAACATAACAAGTTTCAAGCACGGAAATGGTATTTTCAAGCCAAGTCAAGTGCACGATGTTTTAAGAGGTTTCATCGGCTTTCTACGAAATACAAGCATGATTATAAATTGTTTTGTTTCCTTGTATGATATAAATTGTTCATGTTCTATATATGCAACTTGCTTCCTCCTTTATGTGTGCTATCTGTATGCTATGACTGTTGGTTAGTGCTTAGTACCCGCTGAGTATTCCATGCTCAGCCGTACTTCTTATGTCGGCAGGTGACGGCGGAGCAGCTGCTCCATTTGATATCTGTGCTCCGAGTCCATGGGTGGAGGGGGAGTACGTCGAGGAGCCTTTTGAGGAACCTCTAGTAGAGGGTTACCATTAGGTGGTTGTAGATTCTGAGTGGATTAGCTGTGGGTGAGATGAGAGATTATATCCATGTATTTTGGCGGGTCTGTCCGCACTTTCTTTTGGTTACCTTTTTGTATAAACTTGGACCATATGTATATACTTAGAGGTTTGTTAGACTTCCGCTGTGTTTTATAGTTATGTTTCCGCTATAATGTCCTCTATTGTATATGCTCTGTGGGGTTTTGCAGGTTGGTTTGTCAAGCAAGTCATGTAAGTCATGATTGAGTCGTCCAAGATTCACTCTAACTCCTAGGGTGGGTTTTGGGTCGCGACATCTTGGATAGTGGATGCTCAAGGCATATGTCAGGGAACAAAGATCTATTCATCTCAATCTCTCCAAAGGATGGAAGACATGTGACCTCCAGGGACAACGCGAAAGGGAGGATCATCGGCATAGGTAATGTTGGTAAGAACTCTACCATTTTTATTAAAAATGTCTTACTTGTTGAAGGCCTTAAACATAATTTAATTAGTATTAGTCAATTGTGTGACAAAGGATTAAATGTATATTTCAAATCCAAAGTTTGCATCATTAAAGATAAAGACAATATTACTATCCTATTCGTAGCTCATAGACATGAAAATGTATATGCAATTGATTTTGATGAATTTATCTCTCAAAACCTTATGTGTTTTTCAGCTATTTATGAAACTAGTTGGTTATGGCATAGAAGGTTAGGCCATGCAAGTATGGATTTACTATCAAAATTATCTAGAAAAGATCTCGTTAAAGGCTTACCAAAAACCAAGTTTAAAAGATAAAGTTTGTGATGCTTGTCAACTAGGTAAACAAATCAAATCATCTTCCAAAAAGAAACTAGTAATATCTACTTCTAGACCTTTAGAATTATTGCATATGGATTTGTTTGGACCTAATGATGTTGCTAGTTTAGCCGGTAAACTTTATGTTTTTGTTATTGTTGATGACTACTCTAGATTTACTTGGGTATTATATCTATCTCATAAAAGTGAAGTGCATGTTTTATTTGAAAAATTCTGTAAAAGAGTACAAAATGAAAAAGGTTACTCCATTAATTCTATAAAAAGTGATAGAGGTGGGGAATTCAAAAATAAAGAGCTTGAATCTTTTTGTAAAAAAAATGGTTTAACCATAATTTCTCCACCCCTAGAACTCCTCAACAAAATGGAGTAGTTGAAAGAAAGAATAGATCATTGTAAGAAATGGGTAGGATCATGTTAAATGAATATAATTTACCTAACTATTTTTGAGCTGAATCCATTAATACTTCTTGTTATGCGATTAATAGAGTGGTTATTAGAAATAAGTTAAACAAAACCCCCTATGAACTTTGGCATGGTAGATCACCCAATATTGGTTACTTCAAAGTATTTTGGTGCAAATGTTTTATTTTTAATAGTAAACTAATCTTGAAGAAATTTGAACCAAAATTTAGTGAAGGAATTTTTCTTAGTTATTCTACTAATAGCAAAGCTTATAGGGTGTTCAATAAAACCTTTTTAATTGTTGAAGAATCTATGCATGTTCTTTTGATGAATCCAATCATTTTAAATCTAAAAATCTTGAAGATGATGATCAAACTAACAAATTAGATAACCTATCTAAGGATATAGCAAACTTGGAAATCAACAAAGAAGAAAATGCAAACCTAGATAATGTTATTAACTTAGAAGATGAAAACTTAGAAGAAAATGAAATTATCTACCTAAAGCATGAAGGTTAATTAAAGATCATCCTAAAGAACAAATTCTTGGTAATATGGATCAAGGTGTAAGAACTAGAAGAAACATTTGTAATAACCTTGTATTTCTCTCTCAAATTAAACCTAAGAATGCTCTTGAAGCAATTAATGATGAATCTTGGATAATTGCTATGCAAGAAGAATTAAATTAATTTGAAAGAAATCAAGTATAAAATTTAATACCTAGACCTAAAAACAAATCTATAATAGGTACTATATGAGTTTTTAGAAATAAAAAGGATGAAGAAGGAAATATTGTTAAAAATAAAGTTAGACTAGTAGCTCAAGGTTATAACTAAGAAGATGAGATTGATTAAGATGAAAGCTTTGCCCCTGTAGCTAGGCTTAAAGCTATTAGGATGTTACTTACTTATACTTGTTATAAAGATTTTAAACTTTATCAAATGGATGTCAAAAGTGCTTTATTAAATGTGTTTATTTCTGAAGAAGTTTATGGAGAACAACCACCTTACTTTGAAAATCATAATATGCCCAATCATGTATTCAAACTCACTAAAGCTCTTTATGGTTTAAAGGAAGCTCCTAGTGCTTTGTATGATAAACTTAGTGGATTTCTTCTTGAAAAAGAGTTCATTAGAGGCAAAATAGATACTACCTTGTTTATAAAATCCAAAAATAATGATATGTTTTTAGTTCAAATCTATGTTGATGATATCATTTTTGGATCTACTAATGAAACTCTCTATCAAGAATTTGCTAAGTCCATGCAGGATGAATTTGAAATCAGCATGATGGGAGAATTAAACTTCTTCCTTGGACTTCAAATCAAGCAATCTAAGGAATGTATTTTTATAAGTCAAGCCAAATACATTAGAGACCTACTCAAGAAGTTTGGGATGGACAACTCAAAGAATGCTAATATCTTTATGAGTCCAACCACAAAACTAGATAAAGATAAAAAGGGCTTAAGTGTGGAAGAAACAAAATATGGAAGTATGATTGGTAGCTTATTGTATTTGATTGCTAGTAGGCCTGATATTATGTTTAGTGTTTGCATGTGTGCTAGATTTCAAGTTAATCCTAAAGAATCACGCATGATTGCAATCAAAAGAATCTTTAAATACCTAATTGGAACAATTGATCTAGGACTATGGTACCCTAAGAACACATCACTAGAACTAGTTAGTTATTCCGATGCAGACTTTACTGGTTGGAAAGTTGATCGGAAGAGCACTAGTGACTCATGTCACTTCTTAGGACACTCTTTAGTTTCATGGTCATGTAAGAAACAAAACTCTGTAGCTCTATCAACAACTGAGGATGAATATATAGCAGCTGGGAGTTGTTGTGGTCAAACATTATACATAAACAATAATTAGAAGACTTCAAATTATTTTATGATAAGATTCCAATTAAATGTGATAACACAAGTGTAATATGTATGACAAAAAATCCAATTCAACATTCAAGAACAAAACATATTGAAATTAGATATGATTTCATAAGGGATCAAGTTCAAAATGGAGATGTAATGTTGGAATTTGTTGAAACTAACAACTAACTTGCAAACATATTTACTAAACCTCTCCCTTATGAAAGATTTAGTAATTTAAGAAGAGAATTAGGCATGGCTAGTCTTGATGACATCAATTGAAAATATGCCTAAAGTAGAACAAAACAAAAAATTCTATGTGTGAATTGATTGATTATGTTAGAACAATATCTTAACTTGATGTGTAGTTTCTCATGCTTTAAAATCTCTTTAAATCATTTATAAAAAGTTTTTAATGCTTTAGAAATCCATCCAGTTAACAAAATTTGAAATTTCAAAAACTTTGCTTGGACTCGTCGACGAGTCCTCTCCACTCAGCGACGAGTGGGCTATAGGTTTTGAAAACTTTTGGTTCTATCTCAACTCAATGACGAGTCTTAGCTACTCGGTGACGAGTGCTTTAAAAATTTTCTGAGTTTTGAAGCCACTCGGCGACGAGTCAGACCTACTCATCGACGAGTGCCCTCGAGAATATAAATTCTAACCTAAATTTTTTTTCATTTTCACTGTTTCATTGTTCAAATCCTATTTCCCTTGCAATCTTCAACCCTGCAATCCTTTTGCCTAACCTTCAAATCTCCTCAAAATCTACCTCATTACCAATGGCTCTACGTGTGAAGAACCCCTCTTTGCCAAAGAAGAAGGCCACGACAGCTGAGAAAGGAAAGAAGAAATTAGGGGAATCATCTCAAAGTAAATCCACAACACTTCCTAAGAAGAACCTCTCGTACTATTCAAGACCCAAGCAGCACAAGAGAACTATACGAGGTACTTCATCAAGTGTGAACCAGTCTATGGTAAAATTCCCGATTTCGATTTTCTTAAGGGTATTGGTCTTGACTCCATTTCTTCAAAGTTTCATACTCTTAGATGACATAAGTTCCTTGAACTTTGTGAACCCGTGTACCCTGACTTGTGCAAACAATTTTACTCTCATCTCACTTTTGACAAAACTTCACAAGAATTTCACTCTTATGCACATGGAAAACTTATATCCTTTAATGTGGCCGAACATAGATCAATTTTGAAATTGCCTACCGGCAAATTTCAGGAATATACCACAAATCAATGGGTTTCCTGTAGCGCCCCAGATTTTCTACAAGCACTGTTCATGTACAAGCACTTTTCATGTGAGGGAATAGTGCCGAGGGCACTAGTATTGGAAGGGCCAAAGGCCTTTATTATAAGTTGGGCTTGGTTAATCAGAGTGAGGATTTAAGGTTTGGGTGTTGAGTCTTAAAACAAGAGTATAATAATACTTGAGTATCTAGGGTATAAATACCCTAAGTGTTAATGTAGAACCCCGGATCTTGATGGTGTGGTTTGTGAATAGTGTCTAAGGCTTAAAAGCCTATTGTGGTGTCTCGAAGGGTTATCAATGATTGGTTTTGATATATTGCGGCTAGATGATGTATATGACATGTATTAAAGCCCTAAGAATAGTTTTCTTAAATTTATGGATATTTGGGATAAAGGAGTAGAGTATAGAATAATCTAAGTATCAAGAATGGGAATGCCTTAGCATTACCCTCAACTTTAAGGAGTAGAGTATAGAATATTCTAAGTGTCAAGAATGGGAATGCCTCAGTCGTTTGTTTATGTTAACACTTGGAAGTACATTTATTTTAAAGAAAATTTTTGGGTCCCAATTTGGCATGCCTTGTATACTCTTGCAGGATGGTTGTCGTGGTAGGTAACGAGCCCAAATATCACCTAAATCCTAGGGGGTGTTTTGGGGCGTTACAGAAGTGGTATCAGAGCCTAGGTATTAGGTTCTCTAGGGTCGGTTAGAATTCTATACCACGAGTAAACCAAGGCATTAGGTTCATCTTAGGAGTCGTATTCCAAGTGTGAACTAGTCATCTAGTCTTTGTTTGGAACAGGTTGATTTCAACCAAGGTTGGTGTCTATTTTGTTAGAATAACCCAAAAAAATTACATACTTATACTATTATGTTTTGTATTATTATGTGGCATATATGCTATGTGTTGTGTGCATACTAAAATTTATATTCGAAGTGAAAACCTATGATTTATAAACGGGTTTCCCAGTTAGACTCATGAGTGGTGTGATATGTAGGCTAGAGTCTAGCCTAGGTGTCGATTGACAAGGAAGGGGTAGTTTCCTTGTTATACATTGTGTATTTTGGTATCAGTAAGGACTTGTTTTTCAACTGAGGCTATGGGTTCACTGTCGTCCTACAAGTCTAAGTAGGTTTAGAGTCCTTACGGAACAAAGGACTTAGATTGAAATATATATATGCTATTATGCATTTTTTGTGTAGTTTCATCGGTTCAATTATGCATCTTCTATCACGAACAAGCACAAGTGATACGCCTATATGAGTTCATGCATACCCATGACTAATAGGGACCCAGGAAAGAAATGATTGTAATAAATATATATATCTATATTTTTGGACAAGCACATGGACGTCTGATGCACATTTTTAGATTTTAGATACAGATGCGCGTTAATTTTGCAGCATGGTTTAAACTCAGTGGTCGGTCCAAAAGTTCTAGATACAGATGCGCGTTAATTCTGCAGCACGTTCTAGACCCGATGCTCAATCCAAAATGATAAATACATTATAACTCCAAGGATAATCATGCATATCACGCACTTCCATACATAGCTTGCACTCCATACATGGCATAAGCATCATACATTTTCATACATGGCATGAACATCACACACATATCATAAACATCATATGCACATCTCATACGCATCATGTAGATCTTCGAAGCATCATACGTGTCACAAAGATTCAAAGAATGTTGTTAAAACAACCCAATTGTATAAACCATTCATTAATCTTAGCCTTAAACCAGTTAATGTCTCAAGTATGAAATCAATTAATACCTCCATCGAGCGGAAGAACTTAGCTTCGCTAGGAAAACCAGTTTTATGATTTTAATATTATGTGTGTGCTTGGATATATACAATACGCTTATATAGGTTATGTTATTAATCTCAAGTGTAGACTAACAGGTGATTGTTGGTCAAAACAGGTTAGAATTTTAACCGAACTAGGTGTCGTACACTAGGAAACATTTATTGTATGCTGATATTATTTATTGTATGCTATTGTGTATTATCATGTATCTATAAACATTAAGTGATTGTGAAATTCGGGGTCGAGATAAGTTGGTTTCCAAGTTAGATTCATGCCTGGCTATTGTTCTCAGGATTCCATATTGAGACATGGCAATCGGGGTCGTGGTGACCATACTAGGAGGAATGGAGGTAATGCTTTACGGGGATGAGCAGCCCGACCTCACTCAAGCCCTGGGCTCCATAGCAGTGACATTGGCTATGCTGGCAACCAGGACTACTACCACTCCTTCACCTCCTCCCGTACACCATGCTACGGGACTTGAAGCATTTAGGAAATTGCATCCTCCCACCTTCTATGGGACTACTGATCCGATGGTGGCTGAGGCATGGATCATGCAGCTTGAAAAGGTATTCAAGGTGCTTCATTGCACTAATGAACAGAGGGTGGATTGGGTTTCCTTTATGTAGAGCCCCAAAACTTTTTGTATATGCCTTGGGATGTGTGTCAAGGCATGGTGTCTTGTAATCTCAATTTCATGAAATGAGAATTTGAAACTTCGATGGAATTGTGTCAAGAATGCTATAAATTATTTAATAAAGCCTATAAGCTTTGAAGAGGTCCTAGTCAAGTTCAGAAGATGTTAGAATAGAAGTAGAATGGGTCCAAATAGTAAGAATGGGTGAAAAATGGACTCACTGTCAAAAACCTGCAAACTACCGATCGCTCGGTCCATTGTAGCGATCGATCGGTACACAACCGATCGATCGGAAGCTATCGACTAGTGCACTTTTTTGTATGGTGAAATTTTTCAGAGAGGATGTTTTTGACCGGTCGCTCGGTCAAGAACACCGATCGCTCGGTAAGCAACCGATTGATCGGTCATAACCACCGATCGCTCAGTCTTCGCGTTTTTGCATAATTTTCATTAAGGGTGTTTTCATCTTTTGGGCATTTCACTCATACCTTAAAGGCTTTGCCCGAGCATTTGAGGGTTCATAAACCCTAAGTAGAGACCTTGAGAGATAGAGAGAAAGGAGAAGGGGTTTCTAAACCTAGGGTTTGCATTTGGGGAGAAATCAAAGCGGTTTTAAGAACCCTAGATCATCACAACTCGTGTTTCTTCAAGTTCAAGGTTCAAGCTTGTGAGGACTACGCTCTCCAAGCTAGGGCAGCAACTCACGCATGTTTTTCAAGGGGTTTCTTCCCTCATTTTTCAAGGTCAGTACTTTTTGCTACCCTCCTAGTTCATATCTTGTTTCTTTCCTTCTTCTTTATGGTTTTCCTAACGTATGAACCTAATGGGATGAATAGATGGTTGTTGGATGTGAATGGGCGATTAGATGCCGTGTGTATGGTTGTGATGAATGAAGTGGGGAGGGCATTATACCCATAATGAACATACATGTGTGATGTGAGCACCAACCCACCTAGAAAAGCATGATGTAGGTTTAATAAATAAAGAACACACCCATGTTTGATGAAATGCCAAGGTGAATAAAAGGAGTTATAAATTAAGAAATGCATGCTTAATTAATTATGGAAATTGCTAGGGCCTATGATAGTGTGCTTCCTTATTTTCCCTAAATTGCATGAATGTTGACTTGTTCAAATTATTGATGTTATATGTATTGTGAATTACCCAATTGTCATATTTAAATTCAAATGCAAGTTTGTACACGATTCCACGAGCACGGCATGCATGACATTATTTACCGAGGTTTTTCAAGAACGATAATTAGAGGTGGGACATATCCTATGATATGTTTTACCTCACTTTTGGCAAGAACAAAGACAAGCATTCATAAAGAAGGGTTTCCCTTCCCTCGCATGAGCATTTAGGAAGAAGGGTCTCCCTTCCCTCACAAGTAGTTTATTTTCCAAGCAAGCAAGATACATGGCATGGCAAGCATGAGCATTTAGGAAGAAGGGTCTCCCTTCCCTCACAAGTAGTTTATTTTCCAAGCAAGCAAGATACATGGCGTGGCAAGCATGAGCATTTAGGAAGAAGGGTCTCCCTTCCCTCACAAGTAGCATGAACACGTTTAATTTCCAAGCAAGCATGACATGGCATGATACGCATGACACGTTTAATTTCCAAGCAAGCATGACATGGCATGACACGCATGACACGACATGATACGACAAGACAAGACAGACAAGATAAGTTTTCAAGCACGAAAAGGGTAATCTGAGTCAAGTCAAGTGCACGATATTTTCAAGGGTTTTATCGGCTTTTACGAAAATGCAAGCATGATTATAAACTGTTTTACTTTCCAGTTATGCGATTAACTGCTTCCTGCTTATATATATATCATTGTTGCTGTACTATGACTGTTGGTTAGCATTTGGTACACGCTGAGTATTCCATGCTCAGCCGTACTTCTTATATCGGCAGGTGATAGCGGAGCGGCTGCTCCTTTTGATATCTGTGCTCCGAGCCCATGGCTGGAGGAGGAGTATGTCGAGGAACCTATGGAGGAACCTCCGGTAGAGGGTTATTATTAGAGGTGGTAGATTCTGAGTGAATAGCTGTGGATGAGTTGAGAGAGATATATTCATGTATTTTGGCGGGCCTGTCCATACTTTCTTCTGTGTATCCTTTGTATCGAACTTGGATCACGTGTGTATATATACATAGAGGTTTTTGGTTAAGTCTTCCGCTGTGCTTTGTAGTTATGTTTCCGTTAGTATTGGAAGGGCCAAAGGCCATTATTATAAGTTGGGCTTGGTTACTAAGAGTGAGGATTTAAGGTGTGGGTGTTGAGTCTTAAAACAAGAGTATAATAATAGTCGAGTATCTAGGGTATAAATACCCTAAGGGTGAATGTAGAATCCCGAATCTTGATGGTGTGGCTTGTGAATAGTATCTAAGGCTTAACAACCTATTATGGTGTCTCGAAGGGTTATCAATGATTGGTTTTGATATATTATGGGTAGATGATGTATATGGCATGTATTAAAGCCCTAAGAATAGTTTTCTTAAATTTATGGATTTTTGGGATGGAGTAGAGTATAGAATACTCTAAGTGTCAAGAATGGGAATGCCTTAGCATTACCCTCAACTTTAAGAATCTGTAGTTTTGTCACTGCTTATCAGAATTGAGTGATTCTTGAATATTTGGAAAGGTATTTAAACCCTCTTCAAGATTCATGTTGATCACTTTTCAATATTTTGAGTTGGGGTTAAGTCAAACGTCCGATTTCTGAAACCGGGTCTGCTGCAAATTTGAACTGTTGAAGTCCATTTGCATACCAGTCAGATTTAGGGGCATTTTGGTCTATGAATAAAGAAGAATTTGAATTTTTTCAAAACACCAAAGTTGTTCCTCTTCAAAATAAGAATCCAACGTAAGTTGAATTTTCAAAATCTGACGAGCGATTGAAAAGTTATGGCCAAAATACGAAAGTGCAAAAAACCTGGAAATTTTCTGTCCAAGGTACCATCATTCGTAAACGACCCACGAACAATCGTAGTGACGCTATGAATGATCGTAGAGTTTCTACGATCGATCGTAAGACTCCGAAAATTTTGTAAACCCACTGGGAAACCTACGATCGATCATAGGAAGCCTACGAACGATCGTAGACGCTCGAATACAACTTTTTTTAGCGTGATTTTTGGGGTTTTCACCCTTTGACCTATAAATACCCAACCATTTTGGGGCTTTTAGGAAACCCAAAACCAAAAGGAGGGATTCGAGAGGAGAAGGAAGGGAAGATTTGGGTATTTCCAAGAGGGGTTTCGTGGAGATCAAGGGCAGTCCAAATCAAGTTTGGATCATCCTCTTAAGCAAGGATCTTCATCCTCAAGTGGTGGTGCCTTCTTCTTCAAGTGGGATTCCAAAGAAAGGGGTTTTCTTCAAATTGAGGGTTAATCCTCATGGTTAGTACACCCTTCCTAGTTAACTTTGTATCACCCCAGACCTTTCCGTACCCAACGAATAGCGTTTTCATAGCCGATTTGGCCTTTCACGTGGCCCAATAAATAAATAAAGAAGAAATTAAAATTTTTAAAATACCAGGAATGTTCCTCTTCGAAAGACAAATGCAACGCAAGTTGAATCGTCAAAATCTGACAAGCGAGTAAAAAGTTATGGCCAAAATACCGAAGTGGGAAAAGTGAGAAAAGCAGAAAAATGGGGAAATACAATGGATCCGGTCAACCGAATTTGCTACCAGTCGACCGAATCAGTCACCGGTCGACCAATGCCCATTATCGGTCGACCGAACATCGCACTAAATGTATGGGTTTTTATTCCAAAGAGGTCATTTTTGACCGGTCAACCGATGCCCATTACCGGTCGACCGATCATGCGGGATTTTCCCCTTTTGGTTGGTTTTTGCCAAAATCTTAAGGGTAAATGGGTCTTTGATTTCCCCTTTTCCTATATATACCAAATTTCATGGGTTTGGGTCTTCACAAACCCTCAAACTTGCATTTTGGGAGATTGAGAGAAAAGAAGGAAGAAGGATTAGGGCTTTTGCTCAAGGGGGTTTTGGATTGCAAGGATCCTTCTCCATTTCCAAGACGGAGCATTTCTTCATAGAGGGATCATCCCTATTGGGTTAGGGTTTTCAAATCAAGGGTTTTCCTCAACATTGGGAGGAATCTTCAAGGTCAGTACACCCTACTAACTTCCTTAGCAATAACCTAGAGTTTCTTTGATAAATGATGATGTTAACCTTGTATTTTACCCTTTCCTTTGAGATGCACTACTTTCCCTAACCCTATGTTTGGTTGTCGAGAAAATAAGTAAAAACATGGAAAAGAAAAGAAAATTAGACAAAACACAACAAACAATTGTATTAAAAATTCAAAATTTTGTTTTCTTTTCCATGTTTTCATTAATTTTCTCGGCAACCAAACATAGCATAAATGTAAACAAGAAGGATGTAAATGGTGGGATGTATGAGTGTATGATGGAATGAGGCGATTGGATGCCGCATGAATGTGGTGTGATGTGTGTATGGAAAATGGTGGAGGGGCATTCTACAAATAACGAATACACCATGATGTTTGTATGAAATATACGCTCTAAGAAATGGAAATAACATGACTTTGAATGGTGCATGTCAAGTGTTTGATAAAACCCTAAATAAGAATTTAACGGATTTTAAGGAAGAATATGCAAGTAGGGCTTGTGTGATTTTCCCTAAAATGACAAATTGATTCAATATCTTATATGCTTGCCTAATTTTCTTATGTTAGAATTAGAATTTAAAATGCCAAATACCATTTCCTTAAATTGCTCATGTCATCATGGTTGCCACTATTGACAAGCACGCATGCATGTATGAACCGAGTTTTCAAGAGTATTTGTACATGGTAGATCAAACAAGAAAACAAGTACACGTCAAGGAGGTTGGTAGCCCAGGGACGTGCGGGTGCTAGCCTCTGGCTCACAAGTGAATAAAACAAGAACACGTCGAGGTTGGTAGCCCAAGTGAAGGGTGCTAGCCTCCGGCTCACAAGTGAAAGGGAACAAGTACATGTCAAGGAGGTTGGTAGCCCAAATGAAGAGTACTAGCCTCTAGCTCACAAGTGAAGAAAATATCAAGGAGGTTGGTAGCCCAGGGATGTTTGGGTGCTAGCCTCTGGCTCACAAGCATACAAGTCAAGAACAAGTCAAGACATGAAATACAACACAAGACAAAACTGCATGCATGATTTTCACAAGCAAGACTGAGACATGAAAAGGATTTCCCAACATGAGTTTTACCGAGGTTTTCGCATTCATGCACGCATGTCAAGATATTGATGTTGCTTCACGTTCAATACTATTCATCTTATGCTGCTAGTATTGCTTTAATTGATATTTCATATCGAGTTCACTGTTGTTACACTTTCGTTATTGCTATGGGTAGCTAGTAGCTTGTACTCGCTGAGTATTCCATGCTCAGCCGTACTTTTATGTCGGCAGGTTCCGTGGATGTCCTTGACCCAAAGCCGTGGGTTGAGGCAAAGTACGTAGAGGAGAAGGAGCCATCTATCCCATTGCAGTCCCAGGAGGATAGGGATTTGGACGTGTGGACATACCTCGACAACTGTTGAGGGGAGAGCGTGAGAGCTTTTTTTGTATTTTGATAGGTGAGCATGTCCAACTTTACTTTGATTATGTATTGTACCTAACTTGGACTACTAGTTGAGTTTTAAAAGAAAAGAAAAAGTTAGTTCCCGTTTCCGCATTCATGATATAGCTTCCGCATTCTAATTATTATTGTATTATATCATGTTTAGCCTTGTTCATTACAGGATGGTTTGACAGGTATGTATACCTAAAGTATCCCTTAACTCCTAGGGGGTATTTTGGGGCATGACAAACTTAGTAATAACCTAGGTATCCCTTGCAAAATGAGTATGCTTTGATTTTGTACTTCAATATTTGAAAGGAACTAAAGTTCCCAAAAATGCATAAGATGACAAGTAATGATGCATGGATTGTGGTGGATGGTGCGTGATGGAAAATGGTGGAAGGCAAAATTTATATAATGAATGCACACTATGTGGTTGATGAAATGCTTGAATGATAAAAACATGAATAAAATAATCGACAAGGATGTCGATTACAAGGTGTATGATGAAATGCATGTATGAACTTTAAAACCTAAGACTATGCAAATATGATTTACGGGTTCTCCCCAACTTGGTGAAGTTGGTTAGCATACTCTAGGTGTTCAAGTTAAAATCCTCACATGTCTATATAAATGATGAACGCAAAGTACTTGATGAAATGCATAAATGAGAAATTAAGGAAATTAATGAAGATTATGAAAGCATGAATTATGGAACCTTTTTTTAAATGGTAACCTTGATCAAATGCCTTACATATTGCTTACATTCTCACGTAACTATGAGTAGGATTGAAATGCTTGGATGAGACTTAAACTAAGATTATGCAAACATGATTTAAGGAGTTTTTCCCAATTTAGTACTTTGATAAAATGTTCTATGTATTCTCTTTCAAGCCTCACATGTCTATATAAATGTTGAAATGCTATACGATTTTTTATTTCATGTTACCACAATGTCACCAATTATTGTGCACAAACACGCAAGCACGCATGAACTGAGTTTCTATTATAAGTATATGAACAAAAATCAAGAACAAGACACGTGATTTATGACACGAATGACATAGCCGAACTTTGGGTTGGTCAAGGGTAAGGCATATCCTCGGATATGTCATACCTGGCTCACAAGAATATAAGACAAGAACAAATCAAAAAGAGAAATTGAGAAACACAAAACATGGAAGGATTTTAGTGTACCAAGACCAGGTATGAACACTAACATCTATTCCCCCGCAAGCATGAAAGGGTGTTAATGTACCAAGACCAGGTATGGGCATTAACATCTGTTTCCAAGACATGATAAAGAATTATGGAAGGATGTTAGTGTACTAAGACCAGGTACAGACACTAACATTTGTTCCCCAGTAAGCATGAGAGGATGTCGCTATACTTAGACCAGGTATGGGTACTAGCATCTGTCTCAGGTTAAATGAAAAACATGAAAGTATGCTAGTGTACTAAGACCAGGTATAGGCACTAGTATATGTTTCCAAGACAAGCATGAAAGGGTGTTAATGTACTAAGACCTGGTACGGGCATTAACATTTGTTTCCAACAAGTATGAGAGGATACTAGTATACTAAGACCAGGTACAGGTACTAGTATCTGTCTCCAAACAAGAATAAAGAAATATGGAAGGATGATGATATATTAAGACCAAGTACAGACACTATCATCTATTCACGTGCAAGCAAGATTGTAAAAAACTCACGAGCAAGTTAACAAGAAGACATGTATGATTCTCGCAAGACAAGAATTAATCTAATAAGAGGAGTAAGGTAACTACTAGAGGCATGAGACGTATAAGGAACTCACAAGGTAAAGGAAAACACATTTAAATGGTTATTTTATCTTAGCTTCCGTACTCTAATTTTGTATATGTGATGATGAATTGTACCATGGATGTTATATTATCGTTATTACTATTGTTAGCTAGTAGCTCGTACTCGCTGAGTATTCCATACTCAGTCATACATATTGATGTCGGTAGGTACACAGTTCAATACATATGCTCTGAGCTCTCGGACGGAGGCAATTCATGGAGAGTAGGAGTTGTTCGGGATGTTCTCAAGGATGTTAGGGGTCTTGATATGTGGCCCTAGAGTTGGGTTGAATGAGAGAGACATGTATTTTGGGATTCACTTTTGAGGGGATTTTCTTGCAGGCTTGAGTTGGTAACTCAAGTATTTGTACCATTTGTGATTATTGTATTTATTTCAATCGTTCGTTTATGTTAACACTTTGAAGTACATTTATTTTAAAGAAAATGTTTGTGTCCCTATTTGGCATGCCATGTATACTCTTGCAGGATGGTTGTCGTGGTAGGTAACGAGCCCAAATATTGCCTAACTCCTAGGGGGTGTTTTAGGGCGTTACATTTCACATGAAGGATTCTGTAGCGACCCAAAATACCACATAAGAGTTTGAGATACTTTAGCTCGTGACCGCCGTCTCAAGCCATCTTGTGATGACACATAAGGCGTATACATCAACCTGTGAAATACACAAGGCACATAATAGCGAAAGCATAAAATTTCTTAAACATCAAAACCATATGTATTCTAAGTTCCATCCATCATAACATATACAAAACCTATAAGTGTAAAGTGGACATGCCAACTATCAAAATATAATGTTCTCTCCCTCATCACTTTCACCAATAGTCTGAATAAGGCCACCAATCCAATACGCTATCCTCCTGAGGATGATCCATGGTATGCTCTGGATCATAGTACTCCTCCTCTATCCAGGGTGCTGGAGCTTGTACATCCACATGACCTGCCGAAGATGAGAGTTCGACTGAGCATGGAATACTCAGCGTATACACGCCACTAGGATAAAATATCATAATAGCACATGCTTTCAGTAACAGTTACATCGGATACACATGCAAAACTTGAACCAAAAGCGGAAACCTTCTTTTCAAATATGTGCATACTGTACGGAACATATACGTCTTTACTTATCTTTCAGAACTTATTCTTTCATTTCTTCTTTTCATATTTTTTATACTTACTTCAGAACTTCTCTCTTTTAGAACCGAACAGAATTGGAATTGGGGTATGCCTAGCTACCGTTCATAGTCCGTCGCATACTAGCATCCGAGCATTCCTTTTCAGAACAAAACATAGCTTTTATTATGGGAGCTCTACCAATGCCTTACCATACAAGGGTAAGAGTCTATTAGCGTTTGCATGACCAACCTCCCCGTTGGTATCTCTGCACATCCTCTTCTGGGACCAAATACCTAATGCCTTACCATACAAGGGTAAGGGTCCATTAGTATTCTCCCTTTATCACTTACATATTCTTTTATTTCTTCTCTTGCTTTACTTTTTTGGATACATGTAAATATACAAAACTCAGATCATGCACTTTGTGTTCGTGTGACAATTGTGAATAAACATGGTAGACAAGTAAAACACTTCATATGACATATTCTTCTCTCTAATTTATTCAAAAAAATTCACACAATCATTTACACATCACACAAGCTTGAATTTCATCATTTGATCACTTATCCCAATTGGTCTTAACATATTATCATCACATCATGGCTAGTAGGATCTCCTACTAGTCTTCATCAAACCACATATACGTTCTTAAGGACTTTCAAGAGTGAGATTATGAATTGGAAACTAGTAGAGCATATCTACCTTTCACAAGGAAGACCTTTGAAGTTAGAAAAAGCTTTGAGGAAGCCTATGGAATCAATTCCAAACTATGTAAAGCTTGAAAAGCAAAAATCCAGACTTCACCTTGCGCCTTAGCATCGACCCTTGAAAACCCTAGCTCTTTTCCCTCTTTACTCACAAACTTTCTCCCAAAAACTTGTCTCTTGGGTTCTTGTAACCCTAGCCACGAATTTGTGGCTTATATAGACCAAGGGGTAAGGCCAAAGACCTTTACACCCTTAAAATATCCTAAACAGTCGGTTAAAAGGCAAAAATAGCATGATCGGTCAACCGGTAGAGAGGATTGGTCAACGGGTCAAAAATCACCTCTCTGTCCAAAAATCCCATACAAAATTTCAAGCATTCGGTCGGACGGTAAGGAGGTTCGGTTGACCAGTCAAGGTTCGGTCGACCGGTAGCAAAATCGGTCAACCAGTTTTGCTTGAAAGGAATTAACTTAAATGTTTTAAATTAAAATAAAAAAGTACCCCCCATTCGAATCCAATAAAAATACTTAGAAATTCCAATTCCTTATAACTCAAAATCTGATTTTCCAATTCTAGGCAAAACCCGATAAATCCGGTTCATCGTGAAACTTCACATTGCCCAAAAACCATTCTAAAAATATGAATAAAATCCCATAAAATTAACGAAGCCTAGTTAACTTATAAAGAACCATTACCTGGACTTTTTATCTCAAAATTTGAAAAACTTCATTACATGGTCACTATTCATGACTCTATTCATAGGCTATGAAAGTGAGATCCGGGGTTCTACATCCTCCCCCCTTACAGAAATTTCATCCTCAAAATTAGGACGACCCTACATACATGGAAAAAACACAAAACAACCCACTTTACATACACAATCCAAATACTACTCAAATAGGTGAGGGTATTTCTCCCTTACTTCCGCCTCTCAATCCCATGTAGCTTCCTCCACAGAATGGTGTTGCCATTTCACGAGGACTAATGGTATGGTCTTGGTGCGCAAGTCTTGATCTCTTCGATCTAGAACCTGAACCGATTGCTCTACCAACGTGAGATCCTCACGAATCTCGATAGGATCGAGATCAATAACATGTGATGGATCGGGCACATATTTCCTGAGCATGGAAATATGAAAAACGTTATGGATCGCCGCCATGTGAGGAGGCAAAGCCACTCTGTAAGCGACTTCTCTAACAAGTGTGATCACCTTAAAAGGTCCCACATATCTCGGGCTAAGCTTCCCCCTCTTGCTGAACCTCATGATTCCTCGACTTGGAGAAATCTTCACAAAGACTCGATCTCTGACTTGGAATTCCAAGTCTCTACGGTGAGTGTCGGCATAGCTCTTCTATCGATCCTAGGTTGTCTTCAACCTTTCTCAAATGATTCGGACTATCTCGGCAGTCTGCTCGATCAATTCAGGACCCAGTATCTTCCTTTCACCGACTTCATC
The DNA here is from genome assembly GCA_015143295.1 of Tetracentron sinense. Taxonomy (NCBI): domain Eukaryota; kingdom Viridiplantae; phylum Streptophyta; class Magnoliopsida; order Trochodendrales; family Trochodendraceae; genus Tetracentron; species Tetracentron sinense. Next base: position 941,383 of record CM026565.1, on the reverse strand, counting down.
CCAATATAGAGGAGATCTACAACTTCTCCCATACAAGGCTTCGAAAGGTGCCATCTGGATGCTCGCCTGGTAGCTATTATTGTATGCGAACTCAACCAATGGCAAATGATCCTCCCAACTACCTCGGAAGTCCAACATGCAAGCTCAAAGCATATCCTCTATAGTCTGGTTCACCCTTTCGGTCTACCCATTTGTTTGTGGATGAAAAGAAGTGTTGAAATCTAACCGAGAACCCATAGCATTCTGAAAGCCCTTCCAAAACCTAGAAGTAAACCTCGGGTCTTAATCAGATACGATGGACACTAGCACTCCATGTAAACGAACCACCTCCTTGGTGTACAAGGCTACTTGTTGGCTCATGCTAAACGTAGTCCGGTAAGGTAGGAAATAGGCAGATTTTATCAACCGGTCAACTACAACCCAGATAGCATCGGAGCCCTTTGCCGTCCATGGCAACCCAACTATGAAGTCCATAAAGATGTTCTCCCATTTCCATTCCAGAATAGGGAAGGGCTGTAACAGACCTGCAAGCCTCTGATGTTCGGCTTTCACCTGCTGGCACACCAAGCATCGTGCCACATACTCCGCCACTTCCCTCTTTATGTTCTGCCACCAGAAATGCCACTTCAAATTCTGGTACATCTTCGTACCGCCTGGATGCACTGTATACTTGGAATGATGGGCTTCATCCAATATCTCAAGTCTTAACGCCTCATCGGAAGGGACACACAGTCTTCCCTTGAATGTGATGGCACCATCACAATTCGAGGAGAACTCATCACTACCATTACTAACCGACTTATCTCGGTAGGCAAGCAACTCCACATCTGAATCCTGTCTCTCTTGAATCTGCTCCAACATATATGGCCTGATTGCTATATTCACCACGAAGGGTCCATAAGGGCGAACACTAAAACTGGTCACGTTGTTAGATATCTCTTCTAACAACCTCCACTCCTGAACCATCAGACGAGCCATGTGTGTAGGAGACTTCCTACTAAGAGCATCTACTACAACATTTGCCTTACTAGGGTGGTACTGGATAGAGCACTCATAATCCTTCATGTACTCCACCCATTGGTGTTGCCTCAGATTTAGCTCCTTCTGAGAAAATAGATAACGCAAGCTCTTGTGATCCGTGAACATAGTGACGCCAAATCTTCAAAGCGAAGACAACCGCGGCAAGCTCCAGATCGTGGGTAGGATAGTTCTTTTCATGGTCCTTCAACTGCCTAGAAGCATAGGCAATAACTTTCCTATGCTGCATAAGAACACACCCTAACCCAGTTTGCGAAGCGTCAGTATATACCACGAAACCACCACGACCCTCTAGAATCGTGAGGACTGGAGCCGTAGTAAGCCTCTTCTTCAACTCTACGAAGCTTGCCTCACACTTATCACTCCAAGTGAATTTAGCATTCTTCCACGTAAGATATGTAAGTGGAGCCGCTAAGCTGGAAAACCCCTCAACAAAGCGACGGTAGTACCCTGCTAGGCCGAGAAAACTGCGAATCTCAATAACACTCTTCAGTCTTTCCTAGCTCTTCACTGCCTCTATCTTCGTAGAGTCAATTGAGATACCTTCTGCTGATACTACATGGCCAAGGAATGCCACCTTCTCTAACCAAAACTTGCACTTGCTCAACTTAGCATACAGGCTATGCTCTCGAAGAGTCCCAAGCGTGGGTCGAAGATCTCAATCATGATCCTCCCGTGTCTTGGAGTACATGAGAATATCGTACACAAAGATGATCACGAATCAATCGAGGAAAGGTTTGAACACCCGGTTCATCAAATCCATGAAGGCTGCCGACGCGTTCGTTAAACCAAAAGACATGACCAGGAACTCGTAATGCCCATACCGAGGTCTGAAGGCAGTCTTGGGAATATCTTCAGCCTTAATCTTCAACTGATGATAGCCAGATCTCAGATCAATCTTAGAGAAGAATTTTTCTCCCTTCAACTAATCAAACAGGTCGTCTATCCGAGGCAACAGATAACGATTCTTGATCGTGACCTTATTAGCTGCCTGTAGTCGATGCACATCCTCATCGACCCAATTTTCATCTTCACAAAAAGTACAGGATCTCCCCATGGAAAAAAACTCAGCCGGATGAAGCCAAGTCCTTGCAACTCCTCCAACTGCTCTTTCAACTCCTTCAATTCGATAGGAGCCATCCTATATGGAGCCCTAGAAATCAGAGCCGTGCCTGGAGCAAGCTCGATGGAAAATTCTATCACCTGATCTGGAAGTAAACCTGACAGATTCTCAGAAAATACATCCATATACTCGCACACAATCGGAATGGATGTGGAGCCTCTTACCTCCAAGCTCGAAAGACTAAGGGCTGCCAGGCAGGCAATGTCTCTCCTCTATAGTCCCCTGAAATGAAATAGCTTCGACCTTACCGGCTGGAAGTTCACCATCTTCTCGAAGCACATCAGATGACCATGGTGAGCCGAGAGCCAGTCCATTCCCAAGATCACATCAAAATCTTGGAAATCCAAGACTATCAAATCGGCTAATAACTCATGCTACCCAACTTGCACTACGCATCCTCGGTACACTCTATCTGCATCCACTGATTTTTTGAGCGGAGTTGAAACTGTTAACTCCCGAACTAGATGGCTCTGTGCAGAGAGAAAACCCTTCACAAGGCTGGGTGAGACAAAGGAATGTGTCAATCCCGTATCGATCAACACCCAAGCTATGCATTCTTCTACCAATAAGGCACTTGAGTATTACAACTAACTACCATCAAGCAAGTACATCACTCACATATATATAAATATCGTAGCATGTTCGTACAAGTAGATAATTACATACATCAAGTGATATTACAGTTCATAATCTTAAAAAGTTGACTGGAGCGTACCTTGCACAACATCATCAGATGCATGTGCGTCTTGCTCGGTCAGTGTGAAAACCCTACCCTGATTTGCCTGACGAGGAGGCTGAGAGGCTGTGAGGGCCTCGAGATCTGAGAAGATCCCTGCTGTGAGGTCGGCCTGACTGAAGGTTTGCTCTCCTGAGACTGGGCTGCCCGTGGTGCGAAGGTCGGACAATCCTTGATGATATGCCCTTACAGACCACACCGGTGACATCCCCCTGTAAGCCTCCGACAATCACCCGTGTGTTTCCTCCCACAATGCCCACATAATTTAGGCTCTGAAATGGAAGGAGCAGGTCGTGCAGACCACGCAGCCTAGGCAGTAGTAAGGCGAGGAGCCTGTGATGTAAATGCAGGCCTTTACATCTGTGGAGGTCGTGAAGTCGGGTAAGGTGTAGTCCTGGCTTTCTTCTCCGGTGGTGTTGCGCCACTCGACTATCCCCAGAACAAGCCTCTCCCTAAGCTACTGCCCCTTCTCTGGAAGAATGCCTCGGAGTTAGTCTCCACCAATAGAGCCTTATCATTGACCTCTGCATAGGTCTCATGACAAAACATTGAGACTCTCTCTAGAATATAGTCTCTTAGGCCCCTCTCAAACTTACGAGCCTTCATTGCCTCAATCGCGATCATGTGCAGAGCGAACCTAGACAACTCTGAAAACTTGGCCTCGTAGTCGACCATCGACAAGCTACCCTGCTCTAAGGTGATGAACTTCACCTCTTTCTTCTCTTGAATCCCCACTGGGAAGTACTTCTTGTAGAACACGTCAAGAAATTCTCCCCAAGTCCACTCCCGACATCCTCGGGCTACATCTCTTGTCCGGTCGGCAGCTCTCCATCAATGGCCTGCCTCACCCTCCATCATGAAAGCAGCCTATGTAACTCTCTCCGCTTCAGTCGGTGCTAAAGCGGAATACAACTTTTCAAGCTGTAAAATCCATGCCTCCGCTATAACTGGATCAATGCCACCATAAAAGGAGGGAGGCCTCATCCTCCAGAAAGCCTCAAGCCCCACGTTGTGATGCACCGGGGTAGGTGTCGGTCCAGTAGTAGTAGTAGGCCTAGCTGCAAGCATAGCTAGGGTTTCTACTATCGAACTGAAAGCCTGAGCAAATTCGGGCTGCTCATTACCTATCAGGATATCCTCTCCGGCAAACCCTCTAGTCTGGTAACCTCTACTGCGTACGTCACGCCTCATGATCAAATCCTGAGAGCAAAGCACAACTTGAGTCAAATCGAAAGCTCGTTGAATATTGCCATTCAATGAGCATAAGTACTTTTATAGTACTTCATATACATCATCGTCTATACATAATAGCATAAGCATACCAATGGTTTCCTGGCGAAGCTAAGTTCTCACTTTTGGTTAGAACATTAACCGGTTCGATTACGACTATATACGTAGTTTACTCGAAATACAATTCCCTACACGAACTTAAGCCTTTGTTTGATACCCATTATGTCATAGTATCAAACCTATATGCTATAGCTCATCTGAGTTCTAAGTTCAACTCAAAGAACAACTTTTGCCCCTATGGTTCTAATGCCTAGGCTCTGATACCAAATCTATCGCAACCCAAAATACCCCCTAGGAGTTAGGGAAACTTTAGCTCGTGACCGACGTGTCATACCATCTTGTGATGACAAATAAGGCATATACATCAACCTGTTAAATACACAAGGCACATAATAGCGGAAGCATAAAATTTCTTAAACATCAAAACCATATGTATTATAAGTTCCATCCGTCATAACATATACAAAACCTATAAGTGTAAAGTGGGCATGCCCATTATCAAAATATAACGTTCTCTCCCTCATCATTTTCATCAATAGTCTGAATAGGGCCACCTATCCAGTACGCTATCCTCCTGAGGATGATCCATGGTAGGCTCTGGATCATAGTACTCCTCCTCTATCCAGGGTGCAGGAGCTTACACATCCACATGACCTGCCGAAGATGAGAGTTCGGTTGAGCATGGAATACTCAGCGTATACACACCACTACAATACAATATCATAATAGCACATGCTTTCAATAACAGTTACATCGGATACACATGCAAACATTGAACCAAAAGCGGAAACCTTCTTTTCAAATATAAGTGCATATTGTACGGAACATATACGTCTTTACTTATCTTTTAGAACTTATTCTTTCATTTCTTCTTTTCATATTTTTTATACTTGCTTCAGAACTTTTCTCTTTCAAAACCGAACAGAATTGGAATTGGGGTATGCCTAGCTGCCGTTCATAGTCCATCGCATACTTTCATCCGAACATTCCTTTTCAGAACATAACAGAAATGGAATTGGGGTATGCCTAGCTGTCGTTCATAGTCCGTCGCATACTAGCATCCGAGCATTCCTTTTCAGAACAAAACATAGCTTTTATTATGGGAGCTCTATTAATGCCTTATCATACAAGGGTAGGAGTCCATTAGCGTTTGCGTGACCGACCTCCCCGTTGGTATCTTTGCACATCCTCTTCTAGGACCAAATACCTAATGCCTTACCATACAAGGGTAAGGGTCCATTAGTATTCTCCCTTTATCACTTACATATTCTTTTATTTCTTCTCTTCCTTTACTTTTTTGGATACATATAAATATACAAAACTTAGATCGTGCACTTTGTGTTCATGTGACAATTGTGAATAAACATGGTAGACAAATAAAACACTTCATATGGTATATGCTTCTCTCTAATTTATTCAAACAAAATCACACAATCATTTACACATCACACAAGCTTGAATTTCATCATTTGATCACTTATCCCAATTGGTCTTAACATATTATCATCACATCATGGCTAGTAGGATCTCTTACTAGTCTTCATCAAACCACATATACGTTCTGAAGGACTTTCAAGAGTGAGATTATGAATTGGAAACTAGTAGAGCATATCTACCTTTCACAAGGAACACCTTTGAAGTTAGAAAAAAGCTTTGAGGAAGCCTATGGAATCAATTCCAAACTTAGTAAAGCTTGAAAAGAAAAAATCCGGACTTCTCCTTGCGCCTTAGCATCAACCCTTGAAAACCCTACCTCTTTTCCCTCTTTTCTCACAAACTTTCTCCCAAAAACTTGTCTCTAGGGTTCTTGTAATCCTAGCCACGAATTTGTGGCTTATATAGACCAAGGGGTAAGGCCAAAGACCTTTACACCCTTAAAATATCCTAAAGAGTCAGTTACAAGGCAAAAACAGCATGATCGGTCGACTGGTAGAAAGGATCGGTCGACTGGTCAAAAATCATCTCTCTGTCCAAAAATCCTATACAAAATTTCGAGCATTCGTTCGACTGGTAAGGAGGTTCGGTCGACCGGTCAAGGTTCGGTCGACCAGTAGCAAAATCGGTCGACCGGTTTTGCCTGATTTTTACTTTAAAACATTTATGTTAATGCTTTTAACCTTACATTTCATTAACTTTAATTTTTAAATTAAAATAAGAAAGTACCCCTCATTCGAATCCAATAAAAATACTTAGAAATTCCAATTCCATATAATTCAAAATCTGATTTTTGAATTCTAGGCAAAACCCGATAAATCTGGTTCGTCGTGAAACTTCACATTGCTCGAAAACCATTCTAAACATATGAATAAAATCTCATAAAATTAACTAAGCTTGGGTAACTTATAAACAACCATTACCGGGACTTTTTATCCCAAAATTCGAAAAACTTCATTACATGGTCATTATTCATTGTAGTATTCATGACACTATTCATAGGCTAAGAAAGTGAGATCCAGGGTTCTACAAATTCAATGTCATTGAGGCATTGAAAGTGATGTGTGCCCATTTCTCCTAAGCTCAAGGATCTTACCATTGATGCTCACCTTGCACACCACATCATTACTTATGATATCATTCCCCATGGTGGTGGCAGGGATTTTATTACTTTCTTTGACATTTTTCTCATTTTGTGCATTCTGACTACCCAGTATATAGACCTTCCTTTCATCATTGTAAATGTGATGAAAGATGCTGCCAAAAAGACCTCTGGCAGACTTCCATATGGTCTTGCTCTCACCTGTGTATTTAAACATTTCAAAATTCCCTTAGACTCCTTTCAGGACAAAAAGTCCATTTCTGATTCAGATGTCTACTCCAAGGCTACCATTTTGAGAATGAGTTACTCTTATGTTGAATCTAGTAATGTTTGGGTCCCAAAATCCTAGACCATTCTTACCTCCACTTCATCTAATATTCCTAATATTTCTATCTCTCCTCCTGTACCTCTTCCTTCTCACTCCACTCCTCCTGTTCCTCCCATCTCTGTTTCACACTCTTCTCCTATCCATCCATCCTCTCCTATTATATAGCCAGTGGTGCAGCCAGAGGCAGGTAAGACAGTGACTGAGACTGAGACTACAGATTAGCCAGAGCATGTAGATCCAGAGGATGAGCCAGTTGCAAAGACTGAGGTTAAGCCTGACTGGGGAGATATCTAGATTGATGTTGATGTGCCTAAGACCTCCCAGAGACATGACAGAGATCAGTTTGAGGATCCAGGATTTCAATTTGTGTCTCCTCCCAAGACTGTTCCTGTTTCTGATGAGCAGATGAGCATGATGGCTACTCAGATTGCTTCCATGGCTTCTAGCATGGAGCAATTTTAGACTGAGATGAGACAGAGCTAGTTGCTCTTTCAGGAAGAGACCAGAGCGAGGCTATCTTCTCTTGAGACCAAGATAGACCTACTTCAGACTGAGTTCCATACCAAAGAGGCTATGCTACGACCTAAGTTTGAGGAGTTGGCTATCTCGAGTGATGTTGTGAAGAACAGAGTAGACTCGATCATCTCACAGATAGAGACGAAGGCTATTGAAGCCAATGTGACTAGTGATCGTCTAAGTGTGGATTTGACTAGTGTTGTAAATGAAGTAAATGTCCAAGCTTGATATCTTCATAACATGGCTGGCTTATTAGATTCCCATGCCCCAGTGATTGGTGAGATGGCAGCCAAAGTGGATCAAATTGCAGTAGAATCTACCTCCACTTCTCATAAACTTGGTTTTGTGCCTATTCCCACAGAAGTTTACTACCCTCCTCTTCAATTCCTCCTTCAGAGAAACCTCCTCAGCCACATGCTGTGAGTTCATCTTCTAATTCGCCTGACTCTTCAGAAGACTTATCCAAGACTGCCAAGCCAAAGCAGCCTACCTCAAAGCCGAACAGGCCTACCAAAAGGCAGAAGATTTGGTGAAGACTTTCTAATATTTTTTGACTTTTTTATTCCCTTATGCTTGATGTAATGTTTGCCCTTTCATGTATCTTTTTTAACTATATATATGACATTTCTTTTACATCTTCTCTATTGTTTCCCTCTATTATTTTTTTTAAATATTACCAAGGGGGGAGAAAATGTGAATGTTTATGCTTGTGTGTGTATGCTTATGTATTATGTTTTTAAATTAACATTTATACCATAGTTAAATTAACATTTATATCAAAAACCTCTTTGTGAAAATTCTCTTGGTTCAAAACTCTAAACTTATGTGTTGTTAATAAACTTAAGCTAAATCTTTAATCATGGAACTTCTTTTGATTCCATAATTCAAAACCAAACTTTTTCTGATGTGACATATGCTCAAAAATTTGAATTCTGAAAATTTTTCATATATTGCTCATGTTGAGGGGGAGCTACTCTTACTTTTTATAAGAACACTTATAGTGAGGGGGAGCTCATCCCAAGGCCATTCACATTATTATGTTATCATGAAAAAGGGGGAGATTGTTAGCCTCAAGGTTACAACTCTATGTACCCCTTACTAGTTTCAATGATGACACAATAATGGAATGACTCTTGATGTACTAATATTTCCGTTGAGTATGTAAAATTTCAGTAAAGTAGTCCATAAAGATCAAATTTCAAGATATGAAGAATTGAAGAGCTTAAGTTCTCAAGGTCAAAGTTCAAATGCTAGTTCTTCTAAGAAGCACCAGAAGCTCAAAGTCAATTCATGAAGATCCATCAAGAGTAGAGCTTCTCAAATCAAGATTGAAGATCATCATTTCTTGAAGACTAATGTCTAAGTTAAAGTGTCTAGGACCTTGTAAAAGTCCTCAAGTCATTGGAAAGGAATTACTCAAAGATTACCTAGATAGACCCTAGGTGACCTAGTATAATTTGGACATCATTCTAAGGCCCTAAAAGTGATGAAAATATTGATAATTTAATTGCCTAAGGGTCCTAGCATGTTTCCCATTGATTTGGTCTCATTACGATGAGTTTACTGAAAAAATTCAGTGAACTCGTCGACGGGTACAAGGGACAAGTCGATGAGTGGGTGACAAGAAAATGAAGCAATTGCTTCTATCTCCACTCGTGTACGACTCAAGCCCAAATTGCACTAACTCGTCGACGAGTGCTTGCGGGAAAAACCTTCAACGACTATTTTCAAACCGCTAGTTCGCATTCAATGCTATCCTCAGTGGCCATATTGATTGCCCAACTATAAATAGAGTAAATTTATGATCAAAATACATGATTCTAGAGATTATTACACTATTCCATTGATCATTTATCACTCACTAAACTCTATCAATCAATACTCTATTTTTGCATTGAAAATCTTGAAACTCATTCACAAACTCCTTGAGCATTCAATTCCAATCAGTCTTGAGAGATTGTAAGGGTATTCAATTCTTATCTAACTCAAATTAGGAGCTTTCAATTCGGATTTCATATCCACCAATTTTTGTATTTATTGAAAGTCAAGAATCAGGGATTCTTGCACCCAGTTAAGAAGAGTGTCTTCTTGTATCCAAGAAAGAGTCTCTCTTGAAGTGGTTATTCCTTAGCCTGTTAAAAGGATCGCTATAGGTTCTTCCTAAGCCGATAAAAGGATTGTAAAGCTTGCTCTCTGCCACAAAAGAAGAGTACGATTAGTGAATCGTGTGAAAATCCTTGAAGCGGGAAAGCTTAAAGGCGAGGATGTAGGCAAGTTGCTGAACCCCGATAACATCTCTGGTGTCTGGTATCTTTATCCCCTCTCTCTCTTTTACTATCTCTGATTTTATTTGGTAGTTGTTGTGATAATTTTTAATTTCCGCAAATATCACTTAAAGTAATATTTTAAATTGCCATAAACCCTATTCACCCCCCCCCCTCTAGGGTCCATTATCTAGGCATCAATGAGCAGCCCAAGGCCTCACACGTCAATCATGACCGGCTGTCATCCTCAGACCCTACTCCATCCCTCAGGGACCAGCACGAGAAAATCAAACAAATGAAAGAGGAGATGAGACAGATGAAGGGGGCATCTGTCAACCCCTGTCTCTCATTGGAAGACTTGACTTTCTCATCCAGGGATGCAGTACCCCAGGGTTCAAGGTGCTAGACTTTGACAAGTATGATGGTACAGGCTGCCCAAAGCAACATCTACAGTTGTACTTGGGGGACATGCTTCAGCATAACAAAAACCAACCTCTGCTCATCCAGTACTTCTAGAAAAGTCTGAAAGGGGAAGCCCTTACGTGGTGGATGTCGGTTAACAAACAGCGAATCAAGACTTGGCAGGATGCCATGGACAGTTTTGTGGAGCAATACTCCTTTAACCAGGAACTTCGACCTTAGAGGAGCCTATTAGAGCCGATGAGCCAATGCAACAATGAGTCATTCTTGGAGTACGCCATCCGCTGGAGGGAACTAGCAGCAAAGATATCTACTCTGATCCCTAAGGAAGAGTTGGTGAACATATTCATGGGCACCCTGAAGCAACCCTACTCCACCCTGATGATGACATTACCAGTTATGGATTTTGACACCATTGTCAAAACAGGTGCTCGCATCAAGACAGCCATCCACTCCAGCTTAGGGCTTCCTCCCCCCAGAATAGCAGTACCCGTTAGCAGAAACAGCGGTCCCCGAGACCAAAGAAGAAAAGAAGATGTTCAGATGGTATCTTCTGCAGCACCCATCAGATTGCCAGCTCCAGCAACTCAGTCTTAGCACCTAGCCACTTAAACAAAACCAGGGGCAAAATCATCCCCCCAGAAATTTCAACCCTTTTCCATATTCTCTCAGTCACTTGTTGGAATTTTTTACCAAGCAGGGTCTTCTCATCTTAAGAGGCCCTACCCCTCTCTTACCTCCAGACAAACAAAACAGAAATTATCGAGCCGATCACCACTGCGCCTTTCATCGAGGCCCAGGTCATGCAACAGACTACTGCATTGGCTTAAAGTGTGCCATTCAGGATCTCCTAGATGAGGGTAGGGTTGAACTGGCCCCTGACAACACCAGTATCAATCAAGCACCACTGCCCCCACATAATAATCTGGTGAACTTTATTGAGTGGGAAGAGCTCGAGGCAGGGAAGCCAAGACCCAGCACACCCGTAATTGATGATGGCATTATCAGCCCTTCATACCAGCCTCCTATCATAATCCCTTTTCCTCAATCAAACATATAGACCATCCAATCTCCAGTACAGATCCCTATCCCTGAACAAATCATCTACACTATCCTTTGCCCTGCAAACTGGCACATGACCCCAGCCAAAGCCTCCATCTCTACAGGCCTCATTCGGAGCCCTTATATCCCCTCTCCACCTTTCAACCTCAACGATGTACCTACTCCACGCTCTCTCCTCCTTGAGAGTGAGAGCATAGACTACCTCAACAGATCTGGCCAGGTGTACCAACCCCCAGCAGTTGAGCCAACAAAGGCAAAGGGAATAAAGAAGGAGAAAGTAGAGGTGTCAAACTCAACAGTTGAGCAAGGTTCCAACACAGATTTTCATCTTGGGTTTTCTTCTGACTTCCGAGCATCACCGGAAGCAACTGCTCCGGGTAATTCCCATATAACACCAGAGATCACGCCCGAGAAACTGGGGCATATGGTGGGGTAGGTACTCGAATCTAGAATTATCTCCTTCACAGAAGAAGAAAGACCAAATAGTGACAGAGATCACACCCGGGCACTCTACATTCCAGTCCAATGTATGGACAAGATATTATCATTAGTGCTAATTGACAACGGCTTCAGCGTGAACGTCTGCACCTTGTCAACACTACAAAGCCTAGGGCTAGATCTCAGTAGGGTAAAAAAGAGACCCATGACAATGAGAGCTTTCGAAAACTCTATAAGGCAGAACCTGGGTGACATAGACTTAACTATTAGGGCTGGACCAACTTAGTTCACCACGAACTTTTAAGTCGTGAATGTGCCAGCATCATTCACCTTGCTCTTTGGGAGGCCGTGGATCCACGCAGTCTGAGCCATTCCCTCCCCTCTCCATCAAAGAATCAAGTTTATTCAAATGACCATTTAGTCGTGATCCATTCCGAGGAGATGGCTAATTCCTTCGGAGACATCCAGGAGCTGGTGTAAGGTACCGCATTCATGACATACCAGTTCGAGTAGGTCAGTTCTATCGCTCAGGTAAAAGAGCAGAACAGGCAAGTAGTGCCGTCATTTGTCAAGATGATGGCCAGAATTGTAACGACCTCAAAATCCTACAAGGCTAAAATAGGACTTTGGAATCGCCACATTACTTAAACCTGCTTAAAACCATGCATACAAGGCTACTACACGAGTCTTCAAAAATGAGGATAATAAAATTTCGATATATAAACCCAATCCAACCTGCACAAGTCTAAGGTCTATATATACAACTCACAATGAACCAATAAGAGTCTGATACACAACCATAAAAGTCTATTGAGTAACATCCTCTAAAAGTCAATTACAAAACTCTCTCAATGAAAGGAAATGTAAACTAAGAGGTGTAGCCGCCCAAGTCTCCGGCTCCCTCCTCAGAAGGCTCACCTTCACCTCCTTCCTCGAGGTAAGTCTCCTCAACCCACGGCTCCGCCGTGTACTCCTGCTCTATACCTGCCAAGACAAAATCCGGCTGAGTACAAAGGTACTCAGTGTATATAAAATCCAATCAACGATAATAATATACCTGCACTTAGTCAGAAACATATCCAATAGCATAATAACATAAATCAGAGTGCGGAAGAACGTGTGCGCATATACATCATATCATCACCTTGACTCGTGTACTTGTGAGAATCTTAGACTTAGAAAACCATACACTTATGAGATACTTATGCTTACAAGACCACGTGCTTGTGAGATGCTTATGCTTATGCACTTATTCAGATCATACCAGGATGAGACATGCCGTTCTTGGCGGATACGGTCCATGCCTTATGCACTTATTCAGGTCACACAGTAATGAGACATGCCGTTCTTGGCGGATACAGACCATGCCTTAGAAATCATATGGTTGACATGCCGTTCTTGGCGGATACGGACCATGTCATGCTTATGCTTATGCTTATGCAGAATGTCATACGTATGTCATGCTCATGCTTGTGGGCCACGTGTGACTTGTGAGACTCTTACCTTAACATACACGTGCATATGTGCTTAAGTGTCGAAATTAACATTCGAGTTAGTAATTGCTTAGATTTCGATCTCCCACCATAGAAACTCCACTATACTGTCCCATACCAAATAGTTAGAGAATTCCCGGTTTGAGAGATGTTCCTCTAAGTTCTTACCTTCCCGATCATCAATTTCCATGCAAGTAATTAGACATACTTAACAAACCATTCACATATACATATCTTATCATAATCCATATCGCAATTCATAATCAATTTACCACCATTTCATAAAAGTATAATAGCATTTATCCTTTCAAGCATTTTCACAAACACCTTGTGTACGCATAATATGAATCCATTTCTCCTCTATATTTTCAAGCATTCATCAAACCATATTTCATCCATACAATCAATTCACTATTCACATCCACATATTAATCCCATCCTCCATACATTTCCCATCCTCCATATATTTCCCATCCACATCCAATCCACATTTTCATCCACATTTCCATCAATAATTAGCTTACTTCATAGAAAATTAGGGAAAATGCATCAAACTTCTATTTCTACCATTCCTAGCATCTTAACATTCACAAAACCTTAAAGTAAAGTTGATTAGGATAGTATATCGACCTTAGGAATCCTTCCCTTGGATTCAAAACGCTCCCGAGACGATTTGGAGAAGCTTCCCAAACTTTTCTTGCAATCTCCTATCAATCTCCTCCTTCTCCAAGAAAACCCTCTCTCAAAACCCTAGGGTTTCTCCTCCTTTTTGCCAAATTAGGTTAGAACTAGGTGGAGTATTTTAATATTTCGAGTAGGACCCCCTATTTATAGCCTCAAGGTCTGAGAACAAAAAGACCAAAAAGCCCTTACTAAATTTCTGCAAAAACACGAAGGACCGAGCGATCGGTGGTTATGACCGAGCGATCGGTTGCCTACCGATCGATCGGTGTTTATGACCGGGCGATCGGTCAAAAACACACTCTCTGGAAAATTTCCCCATACAAAAATTTGGACCAGTCGATAGATACCGATCGATCGGTTTTGGACCGATCGATCGCTGGTTCTGACCGAGCGATCGGTTCCTGTAGGTTTTGACTCCCTTTACTGTTTTGGCCATAACTTTTTACTCGTTCATCGGATTTTGACGATTCAACTTGGGTTGGATTCGTCTTTTGGAAACGAACATTTCTGGCATTTTAGAATTTCTAATTTCCACTTAATTTATAGACTAAAATACCCTTAATGCAATGCACTAAAAACATGAAAGAGATTCGGGTCTCAACATCCTCCCCCCCTTAAAAGAATTTCGTCCTGGAAATTACGTACCTTAGGTGAATAAATGTGGGTACTTTTCGCGGACTTTGGCTTCTCTCTCCCAAGTAGCCTCTTCTCTAGAGTGATGCTCCCATTGCAAGAGCACAAGAGGAATGACCTTTGAACGCAAAACTTGCTCTTTCCGGTCCAAAATTCGAGCCGGTTGCTCTACTAGAGTCAAATCTTCCCGAATTTCCAACGGTTCCAAATGAATGACATGTGAAGGATCAGCAATGTACTTCCTCAACATAGAGATGTGAAAGACATTATGCACACCTTCCATGTGAGGTGGTAAGGCGACCCGATAAGCAACTTCCCCGACTCGGGTGATGATCTCAAAAGGACCCACATATCTCGGACTGAGCTTGCCTCGCTTGCCGAATCTCATCACCCCCTTCGTAGGTGAGATCTTTAAAAATACAAAATCTCCGACTTGGAACTCAAGATCTCTCCTCCGAGTATCGGCATAGCTCTTCTGTCTACTCTGAGCTGCTTTCAACCTCTCCCTGATCAACTGAACTCTATCCACAGTCTGACCAATGAGCTCGGGACCCAAAAGCTTCCTCTCACCAACTTCGTCCCAACACAAAGGTGAACGACAACTCCTCCCATAAAGTGCCTCAAACGGTGCCATCTGAATGCTAGCTTGATAGCTGTTGTTGTAGGCAAACTCAACCAACGGTAAGTGATCAACCCAACTACCCTGAAAGTCTAACATGCAAGCTCGTAGCATGTCCTCTATGATCTGGTTCACTCTTTCAGTTTGCCCATCTGTCTGCGGATGAAATGCCGTACTAAAATCCAAATGGGAACCCATAGCATACTGAAAACTCTTCCAGAACTTGGATGTAAATCTCGGATCTCGATCAGAAACAATGCTAACTGGCACTCCATGCAAACGAACTATCTCCTTGATATAGAGATTAGCCAATTGATTGGAGTTGAAAGTAGTCCGATATGGAAGAAAATGAGCTGATTTAGTCAATCGGTCAACCACAACCCAAATGGCATCAAAGTTCTTGGCCGTCTTTGGCAAACCAACAACGAAATCCATGGAGATATTTTCCCACTTCCACTCGGGAATAGGAAGAGACTGAAGAAGTCCTACCGGCCTCCTGTGTTCGGCCTTCACCTGCTGACACACCAAACACTTGGATGCAAAGGTAGCCACATCTTTCTTCATACCTTTCCACCAGAAATACTTCTTGAGGTTCTGGTACATCTTAGTACCTCCCGGATGCACGGTGTACTTAGGCTTGTGTGCTTCATCCAGAATCTCCCTTCTTAAATCCTCATCATCCGGAACACAAAGTCTACCCTTGAAACAAACTCCACCATCTCTCCAAGAGAAATCCTCAAACCCGCTGCTCAGTGACTTATTCATGGCAGCGTGCAGTTCTCCATCATTCCACTGCAGATCTTTAATCCTGTCCAATAAGGTTGGCCTGACCATAATGTTAGCCAACAAGGCTCCAGAAGTTCCCACACTGAAACCTGCATCGAGGCTAGACACCTCTTCTATTAACTTCCATTCTTGGACCATTAAATGTGCCAAGAATCCAGTAGGTCGCCTACTTAGCGCATCTGCCACCACATTTGCTTTCCCCGGGTGGTACTGAATAGAACAATCATAATCCTTGAGGAATTCCACCCAACGACGTTGCCTCAAATTCAGCTCTTTCTGCGAGAACAAATACTTTAGACTTTTGTGGTCGGTGAAAACTTCAAACTGCGCACCGTACAAGTAGTGTCTCCAGATCTTAAGAGCAAAAACCAAGGCTGCTAACTCCAAATCATGGGTAGGATAGTTCTTCTCGTGGTCTTTCAATTGCCGAGAAGCATAGGCAATCACCTTCCCGTGTTGCATAAGAACACAACCTAACCCAACGAGTGAGGCATCACTATACACCACAAAATCTTCGCTACCCGATGGAACAGTCAAGATCGGAGCGGTGGTGAGACGCTTCTTCAACTCAAGAAAACTCTTCTCACATTTCTCATTCCACTCGAATCTAGCGTTCTTTCGAGTTAGATGAGTAAGCGGAGCTGCCAAACTGGAAAATCCTTCTACAAATCTTCGATAATATCCAGCTAGGCCCAAGAAACTTCGAACCTCTGTAACACTCTTTGGCCTTCCCCATCCTTCCACTGCTTCTATCTTAGCAGGGTCAACTGAAATCCCCTCTTCTGACACCACATGGCCTAGAAATGCTACTTTTTCTAGCCAAAACTCGCACTTGCTAAGCTTAGCATATAGCTTATGCTCACGGAGTATCTTCAGGGTGATCCGGAGATGCATCTCATGCTCCTTCTGCGTCCTAGAGTACACTAAAATGTCATCCACAAACACGATCACAAAGCGGTCCAGAATCGGCTTGAAGATCCTATTCATAAGATCCATGAATGCTGCCGGAGCATTTGTCAAACCGAACGGCATGACTAAGAATTCAAAATGCCCATATCTGGTCCTGAAAGCAGACTTAGGCACATCTTCCACCTTTATCTTCAGCTGATGGTAGCCCGACCTCAAATCAATCTTGGAGAAATACTTAGCTCCTTGCAACTGATCAAATAAGTCATCGATCCTGGGCAAAGGATATTTGTTCTTGATAGTGACCTTGTTTAGTTGCCGATAGTCGATGCACATCCTCATCGAACCATCCTTCTTCTTCACAAACAACACAGGAGCTCCCCAAGGTGATACACTTGGGCGGATAAATCCAAAACCAAGCAATTCGTCAATCTGCTCCTTAAGCTCTTTCAACTCTGCTGGAGCCATCCTATATGGCGCTTTAGAGATGGGTGCCGTACCCGGAGCCAACTCAATCGCAAACTCTACTTCTCTATCCGGTGGCAAACCCGATAAGTCTTTAGGAAAGACATCCATGAATTCCTCTACAATAGGGATACTTGAGAAATCTGGTGCTTCCGAGGTAGTAAGACTCAATGCCGCGAAACGAGCTAGGTCCTTCTTCTTCAACCCTTGGAAACGAAAAGAAGGCTCACTGATTGGTCTAAAGTTGACTACCTTCCCAAAACAGTCAACATGCCCATGGTATTTGGAAAGCCAATCCATGCCTAAAATGACGTCAAAGTCTTGGAACTCAAGGACAATCAGATCAGCTGGCATCTCTCTCTGGCCTACTCGAATATCGCAATCTCGATAGACCTTATCAGTAATGACCGAACTACCGACAGGAGTAGTGATAGACAATTCACGATATAACAGACTTGGCTCCATCGGAAATTCTCGTGCAAAACTAGGTGTGACGAAGGAGTGAGTGGAACCAGTATCGATCAAAACATGAGCGAGGAAATCATTTATCAACAATGAGCCTGAATTAATACACAAAGCTAATTTGTCAAATCATGAATACATACATGCATCTTACATCATACCACATAACATTTAATATCACACACATAGCCTCAGAACAATATTTTAATTGACTAAAGCACAATTAAACGTACCCTGCACAACGTCGTCGGACGCCTGTGCATCCCGCTCCGAGGTAGCAAACACTCGACCCTGAGCTGGCTGGTGAGGCTGCTGAGGTCTAGGACCCTGTGGTGGCCTCTGCTGTGTGGACTGCCTAACTGGGGGCCTGACTCCCTGTGGCTGAGTCGGCTGAAGCCCCTGCTGAAAGCGGAGTGGGCAATCTCGGATCCGGTGTGAAACATCTCCACAATGAAAACAGCCTCCCGTAATTGCCCTACACTCTCCTACTCTGTGCCTCTTTCCGCACTGGCGGCATACATCAAACAGCTGAATGCCAGTAGTAGGCAGAGCCACCTGAGCTGCTCGTGGGGCTACCTGAGTCGACCTCTGATAAGGGGTAGGCCTAGCAATCGGCATAGGACCCGACACCCTTGGCCTCTTGTCCTGAGGACCAAACCTACCTGCTTGCAACTTCTCCCTCTTCTTCAACAATTCTTCTGAATTCTTCTCAGCTATCAAAGCACGCTGATACACCTCCCTACATGTTTCGAGCTGAAGTATCGAAACCTTCTCCCGAATAAAATCCTTCAAACCTCGCTCAAACCTCTTTGCCTTCATTCTCTCCGTAGCAATCAAGTGAGGAGCGAACCTAGAAAGCTCTACAAACTTGGCCTCATACTCGGCCACTGACATCCTCCCTTGCTCCAAGGTAGAGAATTCAATCTCCTTCTGATCTCTCACAAACACCGGGAAGTATCTCTCATAGAAGATGTCGAGGAATTCTCCCCAAGTCCACTCTTGTCCGACTCGCACTTCATTCCTCTGCCTAGATGCGGCCCTCCACCAATGTTCAGCCTCGCCTTCCATGACGAAGGAGGCCCATTTCACCCTCTGCTCATCGGTAGCCTCAAGCACGGTGAAAATCTTCTCTAGTTGCATGATCCATAACTCGGCAACTGAGGGATCCGTACTACCATAGAAGGCTGGAGGACTCATCCTCCTAAAAGCTTCCACTCCGTTATGACGAGGTGGGTGAACATCAACCTGCCTCTCCTGTCTAGCTTGACCAACTGCTAGCAATGCAGTTTGCTGAGCCATAATTTCAGCCTACCTCTCCATGGCTGCAGCAATAGCTTCCATAGCCCGACTCACATTAGCTTGGGAAGCACCATCTGGGGAATCCCCATCTGTCACACTGCCTCCCCTCCATGCCTATTATCTCTTCCACCCCTTCTCATGCTTACAATCCTGAGAAGAAGAAAGCAATCTATTTAGAACACACTCACATAAATTCCTAATTTTACGCTTAATCAAAACTCAATCCTCAACAATTTTAAAGTCCTGAACTTGATGTTGCTTCCCTAAGGTTCACATCTTCCTATACCCTACACTTAATACCTTAGCCCTAAGGACTCTAATGCCTTGAGCACTGATTGATATCCTCTGGTATCAGACCCGGAGTGACATAACATGACTCCTACTAAGAAGACAATTTAGCCCAAGGGAACCTAATGCCTAGAGCTCTGATACCACCTCTGTAACGACCCCAAAATCCTACAAGGCTAAAATAGGACTTTGGAATCGCCACATTACTTAAACCTGCTTAAAACCATGCATACAAGGCTACTACACGAGTCTTCAAAAATGAGGATAATAAAATTTCGATATATAAACCCAATCCAACCTGCACAAGTCTAAGGTCTATATATACAACTCACAATGAACCAATAAGAGTCTGATACACAACCATAAAAGTCTACTGAGCAACATCCTCTAAAAGTCAATTACAAAACTCTCTCAATGAAAGGAAATGTAAACTAAGAGGTGTAGCCGCCCAAGTCTCCGGCTCCCTCCTCAGAAGGCTCACCTTCACCTCCTTCCTCGAGGTAAGTCTCCTCAACCCACGGCTCCGCCGTGTACTCCTGCTCTATACCTGCCAAGACAAAATCCGGCTGAGTACAAAGGTACTCAGTGTATATAAAATCCAATCAACGATAATAATATACCTGCACTTAGTCAGAAACATATCCAATAGCATAATAACATAAATCAGAGTGCGGAAGAACGTGTGCGCATATACATCATATCATCACCTTGACTCGTGTACTTGTGAGAATCTTAGACTTAGAAAATCATACACTTATGAGATACTTATGCTTACAAGACCACGTGCTTCTGAGATGCTTATGCTTATGCACTTATTCAGATCATACCAGGATGAGACATGCCGTTCTTGGCGGATACGGTCCATGCCTTATGCACTTATTCAGATCACACAGTAATGAGACATGCCGTTCTTGGCGGATACGGACCATGCCTTAGAAATCATATGGTTGACATGCCGTTCTTGGCGGATACGGACCATGTCATGCTTATGCTTATGCTTATGCAGAATGTCATACGTATGTCATGCTCATGCTTGTGGGCCACGTGTGACTTGTGAGACTCTTACCTTAACATACACGTGCATATGTGCTTAAGTGTCGAAATTAACATTCGAGTTAGTAATTGCTTAGATTTCGATCTCCCACCATAGAAACTCCACTATACTGTCCCATACCAAATAGTTAGAGAATTCCCGGTTTGAGAGATGTTCCTCTAAGTTCTTACCTTCCCGACCATCAATTTCCATGCAAGTAATTAGACATACTTAACAAACCATTCACATATACATATCTTATCATAATCCATATCGCAATTCATAATCAATTTACCACCATTTCATAAAAGTATAATAGCATTTATCCTTTCAAGCATTTTCACAAACACCTTGTGTACGCATAATATGAATCCATTTCTCCTCTATATTTTCAAGCATTCATCAAACCATATTTCATCCATACAATCAATTCACTATTCACATCCACATATTAATCCCATCCTCCATACATTTCCCATCCTCCATATATTTCCCATCCACATCCAATCCACATTTCCATCCACATTTCCATCAATAATTAGCTTACTTCATAGAAAATTAGGGAAAATGCATCAAACTTCTATTTCTACCATTCCTAGCATCTTAACATTCACAAAACCTTAAAGTAAAGTTGATTAGGATAGTATATCGACCTTAGGAATCCTTCCCTTGGATTCAAAACGCTCCCGAGATGATTTGGAGAAGCTTCCCAAACTTTTCTTGCAATCTCCTATCAATCTCCTCCTTCTCCAAGAAAGCCCTCTCTCAAAACCCTAGGGTTTCTCCTCCTTTTTGCCAAATTAGGTTAGAACTAGGTGGAGTATTTTAATATTTCGAGTAGGACCCCCTATTTATAGCCTCAAGGTCTGAGAACAAAAAGACCAAAAAGCCCTTACTAAATTTCTGCAAAAACATGAAGGACCGAGCGATCGGTGGTTATGACCGAGCGATCGGTTGCCTACCGATCGATCGGTGTTTATGACCGGGCGATCGGTCAAAAACACACTCTCTGGAAAATTTCCCCATACAAAAATTTGGACCAGTCGATAGATACCGATCGATCGGTTTTGGACCGATCGATCGCTGGTTCTGACCGAGCGATCGGTTCCTGTAGGTTTTGACTCCCTTTACTGTTTTGGCCATAACTTTTTACTCGTTCATCGGATTTTGACGATTCAACTTGGGTTGGATTCGTCTTTTGGAAACGAACATTTCTGGCATTTTAGAATTTCTAATTTCCACTTAATTTATAGACTAAAATACCCTTAATGCAATGCACTAAAAACATGAAAGAGATTCAGGTCTCTACAAGAATGAACTATCAACCAGGGTCAAGCCTGGGAGTCAGAAACCAAGGGATGAAGAAGAGATATGTCCCTCCTTGCTATACTCCACTATTTGGATTAAGGCACAAACCCAAGTTTGAGGACTATCTCTCCAAGCTTATAAAAAAGAGCAGCCGATCGACGAAACCAGAACCCTGACCCCACATCTCTGTAACCTTTCCCGTAGGGACCTTCAAGCCCTACCCAGATATACCTCTTGCCCCAGTTGCCAGTATCTCTAACCCCCAGCCCGGTGTTGAGTCTTCAGGGATTCTGGATCCAGAAATATTCAGCATGACACAAATGTTCGATGAGCTGACTGTCAAAGACACTGTAGAAACGGAAGATCCAATGGGAGAGCAGGTCTGCACCCTCTCCAACAGCACTGAGGCATCATCCAGTCACTGACCACTGATCCATTGATGGACTGAGGCTCTAACCATTGAGGTCATTCAAGGTCGGGGCAAGCACAGTACAGGGCAAGTTTGTTCGATCAAGCAGTGACTGAAGCACCATTCTTCTTCCCCTTTTATCTTCTCTTTTGCTCCCATTAAAAATCCAAATATCGGCCACTGTTGGCCTCTTTTTGTTGAGTCAGTAATTTTGTAAATAACAGTCATTTTATCTATAAAAATCTGATGTTTTGACTCAAAAACCTATTTTGCATAAAACATTTCCTCTGGCTAATGGCGAAATCACACGGACTCTTCTCCTGGAAGGCTTAGTGTCCTGAAGCCAACAAAATTAACTAAAAGCATATTAAACTAAGCCAAATGATTTGCCAGGAAATCCCCTTTGATAAGGTTATCCCCGACCCTCCTTAAACTCTTGGAAGTTGAGTATGGCTCAGAACAGGAAAAGAAATTGCCTCAAGAGATTCTAGACCTCCTAGAGCATAGTAAAGGGATCCTGTAGTCTAACATCAAGGACACTGAGACCATAAACCTCAGTTCTGAAGACAATCCTCAGCTCGTCAAGATCAGCACAACCATAAGCCCGCAGCAAAGAGTAGATATGATCAGCTTCCTGAAGAGCTACAGTGACGTCTTTCCCTAGTTATAAGCAGAAATGTCCGACTTTGACCCAGCATTAGTGGTACACAGATTACCCCTGAACCCAGAAGTCAGACCAATTAAGTAGAAACTGAGACAGATGAGACCTGAATGGTTGCAAAAGGTCAAAGAAAAGGAAGAGAAGTAGATCAAAGTAGGTTTCCTGGCAGTAGCAACCTATCCTGAGTGGTTAGCCAACATTGTTCCAGTATCTAAGAAGGATGGCAAGGTCTGAATGTGTATTGACTACCGAAATCTGAATAAGGCAAGCCCTAATGACAACCTCCCTCTCCCGCACATCGACATTCTGGTCGACAATACTACAGGGCGCAAACACTCTCGTTCATGGATGGTTTCCCTAGATACAACCAGATCAGAATGTGTCGCGGCCCAAAATACCCCCTAGGAGTTTAGGGATACTTTAGGCGTGACTATACGTACCTACCAAACCATCCTGTCGTGAACAAGATAATTACAGTACTAAACAATGAAAATCAGAGCGCGGAAGCTAAACATAAATGCGGAAGCGTAAACTAACTTTTTCTTTTCTTCTAAGCTTTCCAAAATAGTATTCAAAGTTAACATATATACAAAACATGTCTAAGTCTAAGGTGGACCAGCCCACCTATCAAAATGTCAAAATACATAAAAGACCCTTTCGTACTCTCCCCTCAACAGTAGTCGAGGTATGGCCACACGTCAAGGTCTCGGTCCGCCTGAGACTGCAGTGGGATAGACGGCTCTCTCTCCTCGATATACTCTTCCTCGACCCAAGGCTCCAGGTCGAGGGCTCCCTCAGTACCTGCCAACATGAAAGTACGGTTGAGCATGGAATACTCAGCGAGTACAAGCTACTAGCTAACCATAACAATAATAAACACGCGAAGAGTAATACAATACCAATCATCAATTCAAGGCAATAGTAAAATTATAGGATTAAACAATATTAAACATGGAGCAAGATTATCATCTTGATGTATGTGCATGAATGCCAAAACGCCGATAAAACTCATGCTTAAAAACCCGTTTCCATATCTCAGTATGCTTTGTGGAAATCATGTATGCGTGCATGTATGAATGTCTTGTCATCATCTTATAAACTTGCATCTTGTAACTTGTGAGCCAGAGGCTAGCACCCGAATCTCCCTGGGCTACCAACCTCCTTGATATATATATGATTTTCTTGTGAGCCAGAGGCTAGTACCCGAATGTCCCTGGGCTACCAACCTCCTTGACAATAGGTGATTTTTATTTACTTGTTTAGTACCCGAATTTTTCCTGGGCTACCAACCTCCTTGACAATAGGTGTTTTAGGGGTTTTCTTGTGAGCCAGAGGCTAGTACCCGAATGTCCCTGGGCTACCAACCTCCTTGACATGCAATATTTTCTTGTTGGTTATTATGTGCACATGCTCTTGAAATCTCGGCTCATGCTATCATGCGTGCTCGTGTACGTGTCAATCGTGACAACCATGAAATAAGGATAATAAGAGAGGTATGACATCACCATTCAATTCACAATATATGCATATAAGAATTTGAGTAATCAACATGGTATTTAGATCCATTCATCATTCATGAGAATACATGTATAAGGCCTATTTCCATTTTCTTCATTCAAGTCGTTATTTCATAGTTTAGGTATTTTGTCAAACACTTAGCATGCAAGTTTCCTCATTGTTCATTTTCTCCTTTTTAGTGCATATTTTACATTCAATCACACAAGGTAAGTTTATTATTTGTGTAATGCCCATCCTCCATTTTCCAATCCAAAACCCACACATACCATACATCACCCATTCGGCATCCAATCGCCACATCCAACATCCATCCAAGCATCCATACCATTTCTTTATCTTGTTTATATTTATTACGGATGATACATTTCACAAGAAAGCAAACATAATAGCACAAATCACATTTCATAAAGAAAACTTAGATTTATTGCTAGGGTAAGTTAGTAGGGTGTACTAACCTTAGATCAAGGTTTGATCTTGGTAGGAACCTTGATTTGAGCTCCAACTTGAAAGAAGAAGCCCTTGCTTGAAGAAAGCTTGAGTTGAGGAAGAAACCCCTTGGAAAAACTTGTGTGAGTTGCTGCCCTAACTTTGGAGGAGGAGTCCCACACGAGTTGAACCTTGGATTTGAAGAATCCAAGCCTTGAAATAAACCTTGGGTAGCCCACACTCTTGATTTCTTCTCAAGAGGAAAACCTAGGTTAGGAAATCCCCTTCTCCTCTCTCTCTATCTCTCCAAATACTCTAAGGATGGTAAATGAAGCCCTAAAGGCTCGGGCAAGCCTTTATGGGTAAGGGTTTAACGCCCAAAAGACGAAAATGCCCTTACAAAAATTTCTGCAAAACACGAGGACCGAGCGATCGGTGCTTATGACCGATCGATCGGTTGCCTACCGAGCGATCGGTACTCTGACCGAGCGACCAGTCAAAAAACTACTCTCTGGAAAATTTTCCCATACAAACGTTTTGACCGTGCAATAGCTACCGATCGATCGGTTTTGGACCGATCGATCACTGACTGGACTGAGCGATCGGTGCTCTGCATATCTGGACTGTTTTGGCCATATCTTTTGACTCGCTCGACCGATTTCGACGATTCAACTTGCGTTGGGTTCGTCTTTCGAAAATGAACATTTTTGATGTTTCGGAATTTCCGATTTCTCCCTTATTTATTAATTTGGCTATGAGGAAGACCAATTAGGCACGAAAGTGCTATTCATTAAATATAGAAAAGTTCGGGATGCTACAGAATGGCAGAAGAAGACATGGGGAAAACCTCCTTCATAACACCTTGGGGCATATCCTGCTATAAGGTAATGCTCTTAGAGCTCAAGAATGCAGGGGCAACCTACTAGAGGGCCATGACATCACTGTTCCACGACATAATCCATAAGTCAGATGAAGTCTATGTGGATGACATGATCATCAAATCGCTTATTGTCAGGCAGCACCTTGAAGACCTGAAAAGACTTTAAGATAGACTTAGAGAGTTCAACCTGAGACTAAATCCGGCCAAATACATCTTTGGAGCCTCATCAAGAAAGCTCCTCGGCTTCATAGTCAGCAAAAGAGGCATCGAGATCGATCCAGCTAAGGCCAGAGCTATCATTGAAATGCCGACTCCCCAAATTGAAAAGGAAATCCACGAGTTCCTGGGCAAAATTCAGTACAATAGCCAATCCATCTTTCAGCTCACTCTGATATACAAGCCGATCTTCAAGCTTCTCCGGAAGAATGTACCTACAGTCTGGACAGACGAGTGCCAGGAAGCCTTTGACAAAATAAAGCAGTATCTTCTCTATCCTCCAGTACTTGTGCCTCCTACACCGAGATGACCACTGCTTCTATACATCTCAGTACAAGAAACCTCCATGGGGTGCATCCTGGCATAGCATGACGAGACAGGCAGAACAGAGCAAGCCCTCTACTACGTTAGTAAACGCCTGCTAGAGTATGAAGAAAGGTACAACCCACTCGAGAAAACATGTCTGGCACTGGTCTGGGCTACTCAGCGTTTACGGTACTATCTGCTTTCCTATCTAGAAATCCTGATCTTCCGGATGGACCCGCTCAAGTATTTGCTGGAAAAGCTTGCCACAACTGGGAGGACAGCCCAATGGCTTATGATGTTATCTGAATTCGACATCACGTTCATGACTCAGAATTCAATCAAGGGGCAAGCGATTATGGATCACCTGGCCCACAGTCTAGTACAAGACTATGTTTCAGTACATGATCAGTTTTCAGATGAAGCCATCCTATATACAGAAGTAGAAGAGCAGTAATACCTCATTTGGGAGCTATACTTCGTCGAAGCCGCTATCAACTATAGACATGAGGCAGGAGTAGTCCTGATCTCACCTAATGGAACACACCTTCCTATCTCAGTCAAGCTGTGATTCAGATGTTCAAACAATAAAGCAAAGTATGAGGTTTGTATAGCCGGACTGAAAGAAGCCTTGGGTATTGAGATTGAAGAAATAGACGTCTACGATGACTCGTCTTTGGTAATCTATCAAAAAAATGAATCTTGCGCCATCCGAGAAGCAAGGCTAGTCCAATACTTAGCATACCTCAATGTGCTAATCACTCAATTCAAAAGAATCAGCTTTAGTCACAGGTCCAAGAACCACAACAGATTCGTAGATGCACTAGCCACTCTCACCTCCATGGTTCAGATCCCTAGGGGCATCATGCTCTGGTCAATCAAGATTCAGCAGCAGGATCAGCCTGCCCACTGCCTTTAGATTGAAGAGGTATCAGATAATAAGCCTTGGTATACAGACATGAAGCAGTATCTCGAGGACAAGACTTTCCCACTCGATACCACTAAAACAGACTACCAGACAATCAAAGAACCAGCCATTAAGTTTGTCCTCTCTGGAGGAATCTTGTACAAGAGATCGCCAAACCTAATCTGGCTTAGATGCCTCGACACTCGTGAAGCGGCACAAGTAGTTGAATAAATTTACGGAGGAACTTACATCCTACACATGAATGGGTTAATGCTCTCCAAGAAGATACTCAGACTGGGCTACTACTGGTCTACAATAGAATCTGACTGTTGCCAGCATGTACAGAAATGCTACCAGTGCCAAATCTATACCGACAGAATCAATGCACCGATAACCAGGCTGCACAATCTCAGCACTCCATGGCCCTTCTCAGATTGGGGCATCGAAGTCATTGGGCCCATAACCCCAAAAGCATTAAAACAGACATCGATTCATGCTGGTTGCAATCGATTACTTCACAAAATTGATCGAGGGAGCCTCTTATGCCAATGTCACAGCTTCCGTGATTCAGCGTTTTCTAAAAATGGATATCATCTGCCGATATGGGGTCCCATTTGAGATTGTAACTGACAATGCTCTCAACTTCTACAATAACGGGATGACAGATCTCTGCCAGAAATTTAAGTTACAACACCGTAACTCCACACCATAGACCACAGACCAATGGTGCAGAATGTCCATCCAAACTTCTACTAGGGCAACACCATCTTCTTTGGCCTATGGTTTGGAAGCAGTCCTCCCTATTGTAGTAAAAATTCCGTCACTCCGTTTACTAATGGAAGCAGACATATCAGAGGCAGAATGGGCACAGACCCGATTTGAGCAGCTGAATCTGATCGAAGAGCGGCAACTAAAAGATATCAATGTAGAGCCCCAAATTTTCTACAAACACTGATCATGTGAGTGAATAGTGCTTTGCACTAGGTGTGTCCAAGCCAAGGTGTTATGTGTGATCTTGGCATTTAGTTAATGCTAAGGGGAATATATTTTTGTGTAAAACATGTGATATGTGTTGTATAAGTTGAGGATTTGGTGTGTTGTGAGCCTTAGGGGTGAAAACCAAGTTCACATGCACTGTGATTAGTGCCAAGGTCACTAGTATTGGAAGGGTCAAAGGCCTTCAATTTAATTAGGTTTGGTTAATGAGAGTGAGGGTTTTCACATGGCTTGACTATGATGTGAGTTTAGTGTATGAGTCATGGGGTGTGAGATATCTTTGGGAAAGTAAGCAAAGAGTATAAAACATACTCTTAAGTGTTAAGTGAATAGTGCATATAGAGGTCAAGGCCTCTATGTATCTTCTTGGATATTTCTCAGTGAAATGATGGTTCGATGTGCGTGTGTTGAGTCTCAAAAAGAGAGAATAAGTATACTCTAAGTATCTAAACACATAGGGTATAAAATAACCTAAGTGTGAATGTAGAACCCCGGAATCAATTTCACAATGCTGTGAATAGTGTTAGGGCATTGGGGTTGAAGGCCAAAAGTCTTCTTGTATTGTTATGATGTTATAGAAAAATGATGACGAGGGTTTTTAACCGGAGTTTTTTTGGATAGAAATATGTGTGGTGTATGTCGGTGTGTTGAAACTAAGAGTATGAAATGCTCTAAGTCCTTGGGAGTTTAAACAAAGAGTATGCATGACTCGAGGTATGTGAGTGATGAAGCAAAGATTAAAAGGACACTAGAAGAAATTGAGTGGTGGTAGTATGCAAAGGAAGGGTAAACAAAATACTCTAAGTAGGTAAAAGCAAGGGTATAAAATATCCAAAGTGCTTAAAGGGTTGTAAGTGAATAGTGTGTGAATAGTGCTGTGAAGAGTGCTGTGAATAGTGTGTTAAGGCTTAAAGCCTTGGGTTGGGTAATGGTTGTGGTATTATATGTGAAAGAGGATTTTGGTTTCTAATGAATGTTCATGGAATTATGAATGTTTTAAAGTCTTAAGGAATTTCAATTAATGTTGTGAGAGTTAAAGCATAAGTTGTAAAAGTTATAAGTTTGAAAGAGAAAGGAATACCTAAACATACCCTCAACTTTGACGAGCTCTATAATTCTCAACGCTGATCGAAATTGAGTGATTCTTAAATTTCTGGAAAGGTATTAAAACCCTCTTTGAGGATTATGTTTATCACATTTTCATATTTTGAGTCGAGGATGGGTCAAATGTCAGATTTCTAGAAACGAGTTTGCTGAAAATCTGGGCTGCTGAATTCCATTTTTAGACCAGTCATCTTTAAGGGCAGTTTGGTCTATGAAAAAAGAAGAATCATAAAATTTATAAACATGAAAATTGTAGCCCTTTGAAAGATGAATCCAACGCAAATTGAATCGTTAAAATCGGATAAGCGAGTCAAAAGTTATGCTCAAAATACCAAAGTGGGAAAAACCAGGAGCCTGTCATGCAATTTCAGCGACGAATTGCTGAAGGGGACCCAAATTCGTCGACGAAGTTGCTCGGGGGCTGAAATTTGTCGACGAATTCAACCCAGACGATGGTAAAAACGTCCAGAACTTTTCCACCGACCTTGGGAGATCTTTTGGGATATTTTCTCAGATCTTTTGGGATATTTTGCCAACCTTTAGGCTATAAATAGGATCCTAAATTCGTGTCTTAGGGTTTACAAACCCTAAGCTTGGATTTTTTGAGAGAATGAAAGAGAAGAAGAAGAAGGAAGCTAAGGTAGTTCTTGGGTGTTCTTGAGTTCGTGTTTTCCACCAAAGGAAGAGTCCTTCTTGCTTCCTTGATGTTTTAAAGTTTGGATTTCATCCTCAAAGTGATTCTTAAGCTTAGAAGTTTCCAAGGAAAATTCTGTTAGTGTCTTGGAAACGGGATTTCAGATTTTCCAGCTTTCTCAAAACTTCAACCAAGCTTCCTCAAGCTTGATTCTTGTTTCACAGAAGTGTAAAAACTTCCATTTCAGGTAGATACACTCTACTACCTACCTTGTGCTATTATTTTTAAAGCAAATCACTATGTTTAAGGGTATTCTTGGATGAATTGGATGATGACTTGAATATAAGATGTAAGCTATCACTAGTATTGATTTTAATGAATATGATGTCATATTTACAAGCTTTCTAAGATCATCATGGCATTCACAAGTACTATATGCACCTATGTTCACAAGTATAGCATGATATTCACAAGTCTCGCATGATCCGATGTTTTTTCACAAGAAAAGGTATTTCTAAAAGTTCATAAGCAAGGTTTTGATTAAAAGAATTCTCACAAGCTCACAAGTAATAAAGCCAAACTATTGGTTGGTAAGTGACAAGTTCTAAGATCGTTTCAAAGCTCACAAGGAATCCTACTATACATGGACTCACAAGTAGTCATGTCTCACAAGCTCACAGGTTCACAAGCTCGCAAGTTCACAAGAAAATCATGCATACTCAAATCTTCGCATGCTCACAAGGAATCCCAACTTTCACAAGAATTCACAAGAACTCACAAGAACATGATTATCACATGACAAGATTTACTTGGTTATGTTTTCACACGAATACTGTTAAGAAAAGGTTTTGGTGACTACTTTCACGAATGTTATTCTCTAAGCTTATGCATGTTCATGATATTATTCACTATTAGTTAGTAGTTTGTATATCATTGAGTATTTCATGCTCAGCCGACTATTCACTTCGGCAGGTGCACGTGTTCCATTTGATGTCTGTGGCATGGAGCCTTGGATAGAGGAAGACTACTATAATCCTAAGCCCTCTATGGACCACTACCAGGATGATAGATCGTTGGATAAGCGGCTCGATTTTGATTTTTGTTAAGAGAGGGAGGGAGATAATACTAATATTTTGAGTATGTTGAGAGTGGGACTTGTCCACTCCATATTTTTGGATATGTTATGTTGGTCCAGACTTGGACTGAATTATAGGAGTATATTATAAATCGTTTCCGCTATGTTTTACAACTTGTGTACTCTGACAGGATCGTAAGTATATGTGCCTTATGTGTCATACAGGAGAGTATGATACGGTGGTCTGAGCTAAAGTATCCCTAACTCCTAGGGGGTATTTTGGGTCGTGACAATCAACCACTCTGAAGCCTATCAGAGCCACATGGCTAGGGCATTCAACGAGAAGGTCAAGCCTCAAAACATCGAAGTTGGTGACCTGGGACTCCAAAAAATGTTGCCAAATCTCCCTGACCCAAGGGGCAAGTTCACTCCCAACTACGAAGGCCCATACATCGTCCGAGACAAATTCTCATGCGGCACCCTTCTACTCGGACGTATGGATGACGAAGACCTCCTAGAGCCCGTTAATATAGACAAAGTCAAGCGATACTACGCTTAGGATCTAGATCTGATAGGCGCTATGCAGTCGTAGATTTTCCAGGAAATGACAGGAGGCCATGTTTAGCACACTCCTTATCCCTAGCAATGTAAACCCATTTACAAATCAATGAAATCCCCTAGTTAGCCCCCTTGAGCCTAACAGCCCTTCTTCCATATAACCTTTTTAGGGACACCCTTCCTTGCTCTCTGTGGTATTTACCTGAACAACGTCATGACCTGATCCTGCAATGGGTACGTAGGCAACCTGACAAATTAGGTGCGGTCACTAAAGGGATCAAGATTTATAGAATCATCTCCCAAGTAGAGTCCAGACATTCTCTAAACCATCCCTAATGGAATCAAAGCCTCTCTATAAATTTCTCCCCACAAAGTCTAAATAGAGCAAGAACCCTCTCAACTTTCCCAGCTGAGTCAACTCTCAAGAGTACAAAGTTTCCATCAAAGGAAAGCCCAAAATAGAAGTTGAAACATTCTCAAAAGTCAAAGACTCCCCACAGAGAACCTCTCCGGACTCTTTCTCCCAGCAGAAACCTTTTAGGAAAACTCTCCCGAAAAATAATCCCCCAATTAGAGACAACCTCTCTCTCCCCCTTGCAAAGACAATCTCTCTCAATTTCCCCAAGGAGCAAAAAAAAATCAATCTACTCCACCGGAAATCCCAAAGTACAAATCCCTAAGAAAGTACAACGGGAGAAATCCCTAAAAGAGAAAAGATCAACTACAACAGGAGAAATCCCAGGGTGTCCCAAACTTTGGTTCCCTAGCCTACATTTCGTCCTACTCTAAGTCTTTCTAGATCTCCTAGAAACTATAAGTTCAAACGCAGTATCATGTCTACATCATCGGCAGAATGGAAATCGTTAGTAGAGAGCCATTCAGGGCAATGAAGGGAGAAGATCCATTTTCCCAACAAATCGCAAGCATGAGTGAAAATCAACAACGGTCTCATTGCACAAAAATTATGTGAAACCCCATGATTTGGTCATTCTAAGGGTTAAAAAATGGAAGAAAAGCTAAAGAGCAATTTGGCAACACAGTTCAGCAGAAATCTGTCTTACCGAAATCCCAATAATCCCCTGCAGGTTACCACAAGAAACAAATTCCCCAGCAGTATTCTTTAGCAGATTTTCCTGACAGTAGTCTCCAGCAGATGTCACAACTCCCCAGCAGACAGTTGATAATCTCCAGTAAAGTTTCACTCTTCGACAGATCCCCAGCAGTGGTCTACAATAATGTCACATTCCCCAGCAGATCCCCAGTAGAGACCTCCAAATGATCTTTACACTCTCCTCAGCAAGAGTCTAGAAGTTTCCAATTTTTCCCCAGCCAGAGTCCAATCTCCAGTAGCAACACGACAAGCAGGTCTACCCCTAGCATCCCTAACAGTGATGAAGCCTCTTCTGGGTCATACTCCACTCTTTGAGAGTAAAAGACAGACTACAAAATACCCTAAGTCCTAACAAACGTAATTTTCCTGGTAAATCTAAAAGCTAGTTAAACATTCTTTCTATTAAAAATCAAAAACTTTTGTAAAAGTCCAATACTTTTCTAACAACATTTTTTAAAACAGAACCTCCGGTATCGAAACACTGGTCATACCAACTTGCATCAGGCAGCCCCCAACAAAGACAAGCAGAAGAAGCCGACACCACGCAGCCCTGCGAGTCGCAATCAACAGAGTCATGGAAAAGTATCCTCACCTTTACACCCTACATGACACCATCAAAATCTAGCTCCCCTAGGTCATTTTAAAATCAATCTGACTAGCACCTCTTGGTCATGCTGTAACCCTTTCAACACCCCTATGTGTCCTCGACATCTTGTGTGCCCCTTCACAATCTCGTCATACCGCAGCATTACCTCCTGTATGTCCCCCTTCGACACCCCCGTGTGTCCTAGACATCCTGCGTATCCTTTAGCAATCTCGCTATACCGCGATACCTCTCGCATGTCCCCCTTCGACACCCCTTAGTGTCTCGACATCCCAGGTGAGCATCGACATAACACATTTTGTCGGCACCTCGCATGTCCCCCATTGACACCTCCGTGTGTCTTGATATCCTAGGTAAACATCGACATATCGGCACCTCGCATGTCCCCCATGTGTCTCGACATCCTAGGTAAGCATCGACATAACACACTTTGTCGGCACCTCGCATGTTCCCCTTCGACACCCTGTGTGTCTCCGATATCCCAGGTAAGCATCGATATAACACACTTTGTCGTCACCTCGTATGTCCCCCTTCGACACCCCGTGTGTCTCCGACATCCCAGGTGAGCATCGACATAATACAATTTTTCAACACCTCTAATGTCTCCCTTTTAACACCCCGTGTGCCTCTGACATCCTAAGTGAGCATCGACATAACACACTTTGTCAGCACTTCACATATCCTCCTTCCGACACTCCATGTGTCCTTCGTTTGTTTTGGCTAAACACCTCCTAGTAATGCCATAACAACCAATCTGGCTAGCGCCTCCGGGATATGTCATCTTTCATAGTATTCATCAATCCCCAGCATAAGTAGCACGGACTATTCTTCATCCCTCAGAGAGTGGCCTTAACCACTTCTTCTTTCCCCAGCTTGCTTATTTCCCTAGTAGGAATATGCAAGCACACCACTCATCTCACCACTTGCACAACATGCATGAATATCATCATCCCTTAAAATCTAATCCTGGTGTAAAAATAGGGCGATTCGAGTCTTTGTCGTTCAATTACCACTTTGGCACTCTCCGACAAAGAGGGGTTTATACCTTGTCTTAACCATGGTTATTCCCAGCTAAACCCCAGTCAAGCCCTAAACCCTAGGCAAACCATAAACCCTAGGTGAACACTAGGCCTAACCCTAGTCAAGCCATAAACCCTAGGCAAACCCTTATCAAACTCTAGGCCTAACCCTAGGTGTACACTAGGCCTAACCCTAGTCAAGCCCTAAACCCTAGGCAAACCCTGATCAAACCCTAAGCCTAACCCTAGGTGAACACTAAGCCTAACCCTAGTCAAGCCCTAAACCCTAGGCAAACCCTAATCAAACCCTAGGACTAACCCTAGGTGAACCCTAGGCCTAACCTTAGTCAAGCCCTAAACCCTAGGCAAACCCTGATCAAACCCTAGGCCTAACCCTAGGCAAACCTTAGGCCTAACCCTAGGTGAACCCTAGGCCTAACCCTAGGATAAGCCCTAAATTCTAGGCAAACCCTGATTGAACCCTAGGCCTGACTCTAGTTCAAACTCAAACCCTAGATTAACCCTAGGTAAACCCTGGTCAAGCACTAGGCCTAACCCTAGAGTAAGCCCTCGCTCAGCCGTACGATCCAAAAAAGCCCTATGATCAGGCTCAGAACCCTCTGTGGGCCCAAACATGGGCCCACAGGCCTTTAGGAGCCGTTGCAGTGGGGTCCACCCCCCAAATTTGAAAAAAATTGATAATGGTAGTAATAACTTTACCGCCATTACTAAATATGGTAAATGAATAGTAAAATCAGGCCAATTACAGACCTGTTGTACCCATTTTAGCAAAAATCAGGTAATAACGGTAGAGTTTCAAATGAATCAGGTTATTAAAGATATACTCAGAGCTTGTATGCTAGACTTCAAGGGAAATTGGGAAGATCACCAACCTTTGGAGGAATTCGCCTACAGCAATAGTTACCAGGCAAGCATACAGATGGTGCCTTTTGAGGCTTTGTATGGAAGGAGTTGTAGATCCCCGTTGTATTGGGATGAAGTTGGGGAAAGGAAGGTATTGGGCCCCGAATTAATTGAACAAACCGCAGATAGGGTCAAGCTTATCCGGGAAAGGTTGAAGACTGCACAGGATAAACATAAGAGGTACGCCGACAACCAAAAGAGAGACCTTGAATTTCGAGCTGGCGACTTTGTTTTTGTCAAGATTTCACCAACCAAGGGTGTTATGAGATTCGGGAGGAGAGGCAAACTTAGCCCGAGATATGTGGGCCCGTTCAAGATCATTACTAGAGTCGGTGAGGTGGCTTACCGCGTTGCTTTGCCCTCTCATATGGCGGCGGTCCACAACGTGTTTCACATCTCCATGCTTCAGAAGTACATCCCGGACCCTTCTCATGTCATCGAGCTCGATCCAGTTGAAATCCGGGAGGATCTCACACTAGTTGAGCAACCAGTGTAGATCTTGGATAGGATAGATCAATTCTTGAGCAACAAGACCATTCCCTTGGTCTTGGTAAGATGGCAACACCATTCAATGGAGGAAGTTACATGGGAAGGACAGACCGAAGTGCGAGAAAAGTATCCTCAGTTATTTTTTTAGGACCTTGACATTCCCTTGTATTTTTTTGTGACTTTGTGCATGTATGCATCGCCCAAATTTTCAGGACGAAATTTTTTTAAGAGGGGAGAATGTAGCACCCCGGACTTTTTCATACTTAATGAATATCACGTTCGTAGCTAATTGGCCTTTCACGTAGTCCAGTTAATAAATAAAAAAGAAATTGAAAATGTTAAAATGTCAGGAATGTTCCTCTTCTAAAGACGAATCTAACGCAAGTTGAATCGTCAAAATCCGAGAGAACGAGTAAAAAGTTATGGCCAAAATACCGAAGTAGGAAAAGTGAGAAAAGCAGAAAAATGGGAAAAATACAATGGATCCGGTCGACCGAATTTGCTACCGGTCGACCGAATTAGTCACCGGTCGACCGATGCCCATTATCGGTCGACCGAACATCGCACCAAATGTATGGGTTTTTACTCCATAGAGGTCATTTTTGACCGGTCGACCGATGCCCATTACTGGTCGACCAATCATGCGGGATTTTGCCCTTTTGGTTGGTTTTTTCCAAAATCTTAAGGGTAAATGGGTCTTTGACTTCCCCTTTTCCTATATATACCAAATTTTGTGGGTTTGGGTCTTCACAAACCCTCAAACTTGCATTTGAGAGAAAGGGAGAGAAGAGAAAGAGGGGTTTTCCTCCTAGGGTTCAACTTGAGAGAATCAAGAGCTTGAAGACCCTAGAACCATTCCAACAACTTGGAATCTTCAAAGTAAAGCCTCAAACTCGTGGGGGAGTCTTTCTCAAGCTAGGGCAGCGTTCTCCAAGGTCTTCGTTAAAGGGTTTCTTCCCTAACAAGCATCCTTCAAGCAAGGGTTTTCTTTTCTTCCAAGTTGGAGCTTCAATCAAGGGTTTCCACCCAAGATCAAGCTTTGATTCAAGGTTAGTACACCCTACTAACTTCCTTAGCAATAACCTAGGTTTTCTATTGTGAATGGTGACTCTTGATATTATGCTTTCTTTCCTTATGAAATGTGTCATCTTCACTAAATATAAACAAGATAAGAAAGTGGATGGGAGGTTGATTGTGACGATTGGATGCCGTATGGATGTGTATGATGTGCGACATGGATAATGGTGAAGGGCATTCTACAATAATGAACGAACCTTGATGTCTTGATGGAAAATTTGCACTAAAAGAGGAATGAAATAAACAAGGAAGGTTGCACATCGTGTGTTTGATAAAATTCCTCAACAAGGGTTAAATGAATTTAATGAAGAAAATGGAAATAGGATTTTTGTAAGTTTTCTTATAAATGATGAATTGTTCAAATGCGCTACATGTCGTCTAAATTCTCATATGATTATGTTAAGAATTGAATTGCTATACTTATGTGATCCTCTCATTCAAGCATGTCATCATGATTGTCACTATTGGCACGCACACGAGCACGCATGTTTGCATGAACCGAGTTTTCAAGAGTATATGCATATAATAAATCAACAAGAAAATATTGCATGTCAAAGAGGTTGGTAGCCCAAGGATGTTCAAGTAATAGCCTCTAGCTCACAAGAAAACTAAAAACACTACATGTCAAGGAGGTTGGTAGCCCAGGGATGTACGGGTACTAGCCTCTGGCTCACAAGAAAACTAAACAAGAAACTAAAACACTACATGTCAAGGAGGTTGGTAGCCCAGGGATGTGCGGGTACTAGCCTCTGGCTCATAAGAAAACAATATGTCAAGTAGGTTGGCAGCCCAGGGAGGTTCAGGTGCTAGCCTCTAGCTCACAAGAAAATGAAATATGTCAAGGAGGTTGGTAGCCCAAGTGAAGGGTACTAGCCTCTGGCTCACAAGAACAGGCTCACAAGAAAAGGCTCACAAGTATATAAGATGAGACAAGACACGCATGCATGATTTTCACAAGCAATACCGAGACATGAAACAAGTTTTCCAAGCATAAGTTTTATCGGAGCTTTCACATTCATGCACGCATGTCAAGATAATGATATTGTTTCATGTTCAATACCGTTTATCTCATTATGCTACTGTTGCTTTGAATTGATACCTTGCATTACGTTCACCCTTGTTGTGCTTTTATTATTGCTATGGTTAGCTAGTAGTTTGTACTCGCTGAGTATTCCATGCTCAGCCATACCTTCATGTCGGCAGGTACCGAAGAAGCCCTCGATCGGAGCCTTGGGTCGAGGAAGAGTACAGAGAGGAGAGAGAGCCGTCTATCCCGTTACAGTCTCAAGAAGACAGAGACCTCAACGTGTGGCCGTACCTCGACTACTATTGAGGGGAGAGTACGAGAGGGTTCCTTGTGTATTTTGATATTTTGATAGGTGGGCCTGTCCACCTTAGACCTGGATATGTTTTGTGTATATATTCACTGGGAATACAGACTATCTTATGTAGAAAAGAAAAGTTAGTCTACGCTTCCGCATTATGATATAGCTTTCGCACTCTGATTCATGTTATATTATGGTATGTGTACCTTGTTCATTACAAGATGGTTTGGCAGGTACACACAATCACACCTAATGTATCCCTTAACTCCTAGGGGGTATTTTGGGGCGCAACATCGTCGACAAATCTCAGAGTCAGAGCAATCTAACTTCGGCGACGAATTGAGGACAGTAAATGACAATTTGGTTACTGTCTTAAGATTTGGCGACAAATTCTCAAGACCATCTGAATTCGGCGACGAATTCTCAACAAAAAATCAATCATTTATTTTATGTCTTAGAATTCTGTGACGAACTCAAGTGAGAACTCCACTTCGTCGATGAATTGAAGCCTGAAACAGAAATAATGTTACAACGGCTAGTTTTCAACGGCCTGAAATCCATTTAATGCTTCATCAACAGCTATATTGGATCATGTGCTATAAAAAGAGTTCATTTATGAACTAAAGACAACTCTTGGTTACTGCAATAACTCCTATTAACTACGCATTCATTGCTTTTGATTTCTCACTCACTCACATACTTAGAAATCCCCAAAAATCATTCTTAGCTATTCAACTCCATTCATTTTTGAGTGATTTCATTAGAGATTGTACTCAGCTCATTTCAGGAGCTTTTATTTCATATTGAAAAATTCAAACTCATTTATTGAGGTTAGTCAAGAATCTAGGATTCTTGCATTGAAGTTGTTGCTTCAGTTTTAGCAAGAGAGGGAAGTGCTCTTGCAAGGTTCCAACTCGGCCTAAAGGAGAGTTTGTAAAGGTTGCATCTCGACCAATAAGAGATATTGTAAAGGTTTGGGCTCCACCAATGTCGCAACCCATAACTCATCCTAGGAGTTAGAGTGAATCTTGGACAACTTATCATGACTTGCTTGCCAAACCAACCTACAAAACATCTGGAGCATACACAATAGAGGACAATAATAGCGGAAACATAACTACAAAGCATAGCGGAAGTCTAGGCAAAAACCTCTATGTGTATATATACATGATCCAAGTTTTATACAAAAAGGGAACAAAAGAAGGTGCGGACAAGTCTGCCAAAATACATCAATCTAATCTCTGAAGCTTACACCAACAGCTCACTCACTCATAATCTACCACCTAATAGTAGCCCTCTACCAGAGGTTCCTCCACAGGTTCCTCGACGTACTCCTCTTCTACCCATGGGCCAGGAACACAGATATCAAAAGGAGGAGCTGCTCCACTATCACCTACCGACATAAAAAGTACGGCTGAGCATGAAATACTCAGCGGGTACCAAATACTAACCAACAGTCATAGCATAACAATAGCAATATATAAAGCAGGAAGCAATTCATAACAGGAAAGTAAAGTAGTTTATAGTCATGCTTGCATCACATAAAGTCGATAAAACTCTTGAAATCATCGTGCACTTGACTTGACTTAAAATACTCGTTTCGTGCTTGAAAACTTGTCATGTCTGTCTTGCTTGATCTTGTCGAGCATGTCATGTCATGCGTGTCATGCGTGCTTGCTTGGAATTTAAACATGCTCATGTACTTGTGAGATGTGCTTGTGAGATGCACTTATGAGATGCACTTGAGAGCGAAGGTAGATGTAGAACCCCAGACTTTTTCATGCTTAAAACATGACACTTTCGTTGTCATTTTGCCTTTTAAGAGGTATAATTAATAAATAAGAAAGAAATTGAAAATTTCGAAACGTGAAATGTTCCTTTTCGAAGTACGACCACAACGCAAGTTGAATCGTCAAAATCGGATGAACGAGTCAAAAGATATGGCCAAAACAGTCTGAACCTGTAGGCAAACGTAGCTCGGAAGGCACTAAGGACGTGCTCTGACGTCGTACTCTGATAACGTAGCACAAACAACGTACTCTGATAACGTATACTGTGTGCATCCATTGTACAGCTCACAACGGGCACGTTGTACAACTCACCACGGGCACGCTGTACATAAGACAACGGACAACATGTTCAGCACTGTCCACAACGGACAACGTGTTTGGCACTGTTCACAGCTCAACGAGCTCAGCACTATGCACAACACGACGGACCATGAGTTGGCACTGTTCACAGCACCACGAGTTGGCACTGTTCACAGCACCACAAGTTGGCACTGTTCACAGCACCACGAGTTGGCACTGTTCACAGCACAAGGAGTTGGCACTGTTCACAGCACAACGAGTTGACACTGTTCACAGCACCACGAGTTGGCACTGTTCACAGCACCACGAGTTGGCACTGTTCACAGCACAACGAGTTCGACACTCGTGTTTTTACAGAAATTTAGTAAGGGTGTTATGGTCTTTTGTCAGTTCACTCTTACCTTAAGAGTTTAACCCGAGCCTTTAGGGCTCATTCTCAACACTTAGAGAGTTTGAGAGAATAGAAGAAGGGGAGAAGGCGATTCCAACCTAGGGTTTCCATTTTGGAGAGAAATCAAAGGGTTTGAAACCCTAGATCAACCTCAAGCCCGTTTTCTTCAAGATTTCGGTTCAGGCATTGTGGAGCTCGCGATCCAAGCTAGGGCAACAACTCACAGTCATTTGGAAAGAGGGTTTCTTCCTCATTTCTTCAGGTCGGTACTTTTTACTACCCTCCTAGTTATAGTTCCTCTTTCCCATTATTTTCTCTTTATTTTATGTCATTTACACTCGTGCTATGAGATGGATGGTTGTGAATGGTTGTGAATGGTTGGGAATGGAGAATGGAGATGGAATGGGCGATTGGATGCCAATGGTGGTGTGTGATGAACAAATGGGGAAGGGCATTGTTCCAATAATGAACATACATGTATGATTTGAGTAAAAACCCATCTAGAAAAGCATGTTGTAGGGTAAATCCATAATGAACACACCATGTTTGATGAAATGCCAAGGTGAATAAAGTAAGCTGTAAATTCGCAAGTGCATGCCTAATGAATTCTGAGTATTGCTAGGGCCTATGATAGTGTGTTTCCTGCTTTCCCAAAATGCTATGAATATTACATTACTCAATCTTTGATGCTATATGTGTTGTGAAATTACCCAAATGTCATCTTTAAATTTGAATGCAAGTATGTACACGGTTCCCACGAGCACGGCATGCATGGCATGATTTATCGAGGTTTTCAAGAACATGGTTAGAGGTGGGACATATCCTACGATATGTTTTACCTCGCTTTTCACAAGAAGACAAGAACCAACATTCCACGAGGGGTCTCCCCTCACTCACAAGTGCATATCATGAAGAAGGGTCTCCCTTCCCTCGCAAGTGCATTGCATAAAGAAGGGTCTCCCTTCCCTCTCAAGGCATCTCACAAGTGCATCTCACAAGTTACATGATCACAAGCAAGCATGCATGACATGACACGACATACAAGAATCAAGTAAGATAGACAAGACAAGCTTTCAAGTACGAAAAGATATTTCAAGCCAAGTCAAGTGCACGATGTTTTCAAGAGGTTTCACCGGTTTTCTACGAATTACAAGCATGATTATAAACTGCTTTACTTCCTTGTATGATATGAATTGTTTCCGTTTGACATATATGAATTGCTCCTGATCATGTATTGCCATTTCTATGCTATAATTGTTGGTTAGTATTTAGTCCCCGCTGAGTATTCCATGCTCAGCCATACTTCTTATGTCGGCAGGTTCTGAGGGAGTTGCTGCTCCATTTGATGTTTGTGCTCCTGGTCCATGGGTGGAAGAGGAGTATGTCGAGGAGCCTTTGGAGGAACCTCCCGTAGAGGGTTATCAGTAGGTGGTGATTAGATTCTGAGTGGATTAGCTGTGGGTGAGATGAGAGTCAGATTTATGTATTCTGGCGGGCATGTCCGCACTTTCTTTTGGATTCTTTTTGTATAAACTTGGATTGCTTATGTATATACATAGAGGTTTGGTAGACTTCCGCTATACCATGTTAGAGTATGTTTCCGCTGTTTTGTCCTCTATTGTATATGCTCTGTGGGTTTTGCAGGTTGGTTTGTCAAGCAAGTCATGATTAGTCGTCCAAAGTTCACTCTAACTCCTAGGGTGGGTTTTGGGTCGCGACAGTAGACCCTTCTTTCATGATATGCACTTGAGAGGGAAGGGAGACCCTTCTTTCATGAGATGTACTTGTGAGTGAGGGGAGTCCCCTCATGGATGCAAGGGAACTGTAAACTCCCTCCTATGCGGTGCTTGTTCTTGTCCTCTTGTCAAAGCAAGGTAAAACATATTGTAAGATATGTCCCACCTCTAACATCCTTCCTCTTGAAAATCATTGGTAAATCATGTCATACATGCCTTGCTCGTGGAATCGTGTGCATACTTTCATTTTAAATTAAATATGACATTTGGGGGATTTCAACAATACATAGCATGTCAATGATTTGAGCAAATAATTATTCATGCCATTTAGGACAAACAAGCAATCACACTATCATAAATCCTAGCAAGTTCATAAGCTTATAAGCATGCATTTCTTAAGTTACAACTCATTCCCATCACCTTGGCATTTCATCAAACATGTAATGTGTACGTTATTTGTCATCACCTAAATCTTATTTTTCTAGATGGGTTAAGCTTATGGCGCACATGTGTGTTTATTATTAATACAATGCCCTTCTCATTTCATTCATCACATATGGCATCCATCACCCAACATTTACATTCACAACACCATCCATCTTCTATTATGTTCATACTTTAGGAAAACACTAAGGGAAGAAAATAAAGAAAATGAACTAGGAGGGTAGCATAAGGTACCGACTTTAAATAGAGGAAGAAACCCTTGAAAGAGTCGAGGTTGGACGCTACCCTAGCTTTGGAAAACAAGCTCCTCACGTGTTTGAGCCTTGGATTGAAAGATCCAAGCCTTTGGAGTGATCTTGGGTTTTTAAAACCCTTGATTGCTTCAAGATGATGCCCTAGGGTGAAAGCCCCTTTCTCCTCTTCTCTAAATCTCTCTAGTTTGGTCTTAGAGGGTTTATGAAACCCTCTCTCACAATTTTTGGGTATATATAGAAGTTGGGGTGGTCAAAGACCAACATACCCTT
This sequence comes from Tetracentron sinense, assembly GCA_015143295.1. Lineage (NCBI taxonomy): Eukaryota > Viridiplantae > Streptophyta > Magnoliopsida > Trochodendrales > Trochodendraceae > Tetracentron > Tetracentron sinense. The sequence goes on along the minus strand of CM026565.1, from coordinate 898,235 downwards.
AATGATTTGGCTTAAAATCGACCAAAACAAGCCAAAATCGCGAGGATCGGTCGACCAGTGGCGCCCATCAGTCGATTGGTTCAAAATAAGCTCTCTGAAAATATTTCCCATACTAAAAAAGGCAGGTTCGGTCGACCGGTAGTGAGGTTCGGTCGACCGGATAGAGGTTCGGTTGACCGGATTTGTGTTTGGTCGATCGGTTGCTGACCCGGTTTGGTATTTTGGCCATAACTTTTGACTCCCTCATACAATTTTGATGATTCAACATGTGTTGGATTCGTATTGGAAAGGGGAATAACTTTTATGTTTTATATAACTCCAAATTTTGAGTTTTACTTAGTCTAAATGGGCCCACAAGTTGACTGATCCAACATAACTGCTGAATCGACCACATACCACATTTCGGAAACCTCATGTTTGACACAACTTACGCTCAAATACGAAAAATTTTAAAGCATGAACCTTTAAGAGGGTTTAAATACCTTTTCAAAAATTCAAGAATCATTCAATTCCGATCAGCGGTGAGAATTCTAGAGCTCCTTAAAGTTGAGGTATGTTACGGTATCCCTCTTTTTCACACTTAGGACTTTTACCACTTATGTTTTACTCTCTCACACATTAAATTGAAACTCCCTTGACACTTTAAAACATTTAATAATACCATGAACATGAATTTGGAATCCAAAATCCTCTTTCGCATAGTAACACCACCATTACAAAACCCAAGGTTTTAAACCTTAACACACTATTCACTGGCACTATTCACAGCCTAATGAATTCGGTTCCGGGGTTCTACAACCAGTGAAGGAGTCTATGCGATTAAAGGAATCATGGTGAATCCACTAGCTGGTAAAGCTTGAGGCAGGGAATAGGCTGGATTGCTGAACCTCGTGAACAAACTTTGGTGTTTGATCTTCTAACTCTACTCCTTTTCATTCAGTATTTTCTCTATTATCTTCAGTGGCAAACTAGTTTAAAATTCTGTAATAAACTTAGACGTTACAATTTTAAATCTGTCGTAGACCCTATTCAACGCCCTTTAGGGTCATTACCTGCCAACACCTTCTTTCCATGATCCCATTCCATCTCCTACTCATTCTCCTATCCATTCTCCTGCCCACTCCCATATCATTCCTTCATTTGCAGCAGTTGAGCCAGTGCTACCAGAGGATCCAGAGACTGATATAGAGCCAGCAGTAGAGACTAAAGCTGGTCCTGAGTGGCTAGATGTTATGATAGATGTTGAGCTTCCTGAGTCCTCAAATAGACTGGACTCATACCATTATGAGGACCCAGGGCAGCATTCTGTATCTCCCAGCAGGCCAGTAGTATCGGATGAGCAGATGAGCTTGATGGTTGGTTAAATTGTTTCCATGGCTTCGAGCATGGAGCAATTCCAGTTAGAGATGAGGCATAGTCAGATTCAGTTCCAATCTGAGACTAGAGACAGGTTATCCTCTCTAGAGTCCAGGATGGAGAGCATTCAGTCAGAGCTGAAGAAGAGAGATGAGGTGATTGAGCCCAGACTTGCAGAGATTGAGATAGTTGGGGAGGTTATAAAGAACAGGGTTGACTCCATATTGTCATTGATAGAGAAGACTGTAGATGCCTCTGTGGTTAGTGACAGACTGAGTGATGATGTCACCAATGTGGGGAAGGCTGTGAATGTTCAAGCCACCTATCTTCAGCATATAGTAGAGTTATTGGATTCCCGGGCTCTAGTCATTGGAGAAATGGCTGCTAAAGTAAATCTAGTTGCCATAGAGATGTTGGGCATTAGGAAGAAGCTTGAACTAGTTCCTATCCCAGTGGATGTGGATATTCCAGCTCCACCTCAAGCACCTCCAAGTGAGCAGCCTCAAACCAAGACTGAAGAGCAACCAAAAGGGCAACCAACTGAACAAGTTATATCAAGTGACTCATCTCGATATCTATCCAAGTTTGAAGCCTTCAAGAGAAAGAACACTTCATCCAAGCCTGACAGCTCAAGGAAGAGACAGAAGTTGTGATGAAGACCACCTTTGTGTTTTTCTATTTTTTCTTGATGTATTGACTGCTTTTGTTTGGTATTGACTGTTACCTTTTGGAAAAACTCATACTTGTAATTCCATTTTCTGATATATGTATATATATATATATATGAGATTTTTTTCTTATGATGAAGTTTTCTATTTAATTTTTTCCATTACATTGTATTTTTATGATGCCAAGGGGGAGAAAATGTGAATGTTGTGAGAATGTTGATAATGAGTTTGATAATAAGTTATTATGAAAATTCTAATGGTTACCTTGTGTATGAATGATGAAATAAATTGAAACATTTCTTTAATGAAATTTTCTTTATGGAACTTCTCTTGGTTCAAAATTAACAATGATTAATTTATTATAAAAACCAGTTCAACCTGAAATGAAATGAATGCTTACATATCTGTGAACTTTTGGTTGATTCTTGAATGAACTTAAAATACTCTAAACCTTGTTATAAAAATGCTCTGAACCTTTTTATAGAAATCCATATGTTAAGAGGGAGCTAACCTCAAAAATTTATTGGAATATTTATATTGAGTGGGAGCTCAACCCAAGTCATTCACATTATTATGTCATCATCAAAAAGGGGGAGATTGTTAGCCTCAAGGTAACAACTCTAAGTACCCTTAATAGTTTCAATGATAACTCAATAATAGAATGATCTTTATGGTACTAATATTTCCATTTAGAATGTGTACCTTCAGATAAAAAGATATTAAGATCATCATTCAAGATATGAAAAATTGAAAAGATCAACCATTCAAGGGAATCAAAGTCAAAGTCCAAGCATAAGTCACTTCAAAAGAAAAAGCATCAAGGATTCAAGCCAAATCATGAAGACTCATCAAGGATGAAGCTCCATTAACTCTGAAAGAAGATCAACACTCAAAGTAGTCTAGTGATATCTTTAATAGTGTCTAGGACCTTGTAAAAGTCTTCAAGGTATTGGAACATGATTGCTCAAAGTATGCCTAGATAGACCCTAGGAGACTTAGAATAATTTAGACATCATTCTAAGGACCTAAAAATGATTAAAATGATAATCTTATGAATGCCCATGGACCATATAAAAATTCCCATCATTTTGGTCTCATTAAGATGAGTTCCCTGAAAAATTTCAGAGAACTCATCGACGAGTGGAAGAGACTCGTCGACGAGTGGGATGACAGTAATTCTCAATTGCTTACTATTTTCACTCGATGATGATTCTAGCCTTTTCCATACTCACTCGTCCACGAGTGCTTGCGGGAAATGAGTGTAACGGCTAGTTTTCAACAGCTAGTTCGCATTAAATGTCCTCCCAACGGCCATATTTGATTGCTCAACTATAAATAAATCATATTTATGAACAAACAATAAGATTCTAACACTATTCATTCATACATTAATTATCCGATATCTTCCAGCATTCAATACTCTGTTTTTCATTGAATACCTAGAATCTCAATCCCTTATTATACTCTGTTTTTCATTGAATACCTAGAATCTCAATCCCTCATTGTTTGAGCATTCAATTCCAATCATTCTTGAGTGATTATTAGATTTGATTTCCATTCTTATCTAGCTCAGTAAGGAGCTTTCAATTTTGGATTTCAATATCCACCAACTCTTTGTAAAAGCTAAAGTCAAAAATTAAGGATTCTTGCACCAGTTGAGAAGAGGTTCTTCTTGTATCCAAAAGAGGGTTTCTCTTTAAGAGATTTTATCCTGAGCCTGTGAAAGGGATTGTACCCGTAAAGAAGAGTGCGATTAGTGGAATCATGGAAAAATCCTTAAAACGGGAAGCTTAAAGGCGGGAACGTAGGTAAGTTGCTGAACCCCGATATCAAATCCTTTTGTGGTATTCTTTATCTCTCCCTCTCTCTCTATTTAGTTTATTATTGCTTGTAGCAAATTTGTGATTACATTAAAAATTCCGCATTAATCACTTAGATAATTTTTTTAATTTCCATTGACCTAATCACCCCCCTTCTAGGGTCCATTAACTAGGCAACAACAGACCCATAATCTAATAGTATTAAATGAATTTAATAGATCTCTAATATTAGCACTAGGGATTATGTGCTTACTTTTCAATCTGAAGATCTCGTAGGATTGGGTTATACTAATTCCTATTTCCAATCTGATCTGGACAATAGAGCTTACACATCTGCATATGTGTTCACATTGGATGGTGCTGCTGTGAGTTGGCGGAGCATAAAGCAGAAGAGTATTGCAGACTCCACCACAGAAGCAGAATACATTGCGGCTTCTGAAGCTACAAAATAAGCAGTCTGGTTCAGAAGGTTTTTGCAAGAGCTAGGAAATATTCCTTCAGCACTTAAACCAATCACTCTCTTTTGTGATAGTAATGGTGTAGTAGCACATAGCAAAGAACCTAGGAGCCACAAGAAGATGAAACATGTGGAGATTGTTGGACATTATGCCCTAAAAAGTCATTTAGATTATAAGATTTTTTATTGATTAGATTAATAAAGACATCTTCTTTATCTATTGTGAATTCATTATGGGTAATTGACCAAGATCATGAGATTATCTATACGATATGAGATATCGAACAAGGTCCCTAGGATATATTGTAAGAAAGCTATGTGATTGGTTATGGACTATCACGGGCAGATATAGCTTCCCAGTTCCTTATACCTTATAGAGTCACAGCTGTAGGTGAAGCTGGGCACTTCACTTATATGGTTGCCACATTGCTTAGATGTTCTCAATGGTTGAGATGTAGTTTTATCTCAAACTATTGTAGTGAAAACTACACATCGGCATATGGGTGCTTAAATGTACATTGACTGATTGCATACAATGAGAGACCTCTTACATAAACATACTATCAGATAGTTGGTCTCTCATTCACATTGAACAGTTTTGATGATCCTAAGATCTGATGAGTTCATGTATAATTGAGCAGTGATCTAACTGTTTTGATAGCACATAAGTACTCTCTACCTGAGGGACTACGATAAGGTGATAGTTGGATAATCAGAAAGCTATTCGAGTCATGAGGAAATTCAAACAAGAAATTCATGCTCATTAAATTAAGAGATTATCCAAATTCCAGGGTAAGACAGTCCATTAAGCTTAAAGTCTGTGTTGGTGATTTTGAAATCAAATATGTTTGAAATATATTTTTAATATACTATATTATAGTAAATAAAAGTTTTTCTCAAAATGTTTTAACATAAGAAATAGTTTCTCATGGCTTAATCAAATGTCTTGGAAACCTGGATGATGTACAATAGGCTATGAGTTAGATAGTATAATAATCTCGAAAGCCTATTAAGGATAATGTTTGTAGAGCCCCGGACCTTTTCACATTTAATGCATGACACTTTCATAGCCATTTTTCCTTTAAAGTAGTACAATTAATAAATAAGGAAGAAATTGAAAATTCTGAAACGTCAGAAATGTTCTTTTTCGAAGTACGAACCCAACGCAAGTTGAATCGTCAAAATCCGACGAGCGAGTCAAAAGGTATGGCCAAAACAGTCTGGACCTGCAAGCAACCGATCGCTCGATCCATAGAGCGATCGATCGATCCAAAACCGATCGATCGGTAGCTATCGACTGGTCAAGATTTTTGTATGGGGAAATTTTCCAGAGAGTTGATTTTTGGTCGAGAGCTCGATCAACACACCGATCGCTCGGTAGGCAACCGATCGATCGGTCATTAACATCGATCGCTCGGTACTCGCGTTTTTGCAGAAATGTCAGTAAGGGTATTATGGTCTTTTGGTCGGTTCACTCTTACCTTAAGAGTTTAACCCGAGCCTTTAGGGCTCATTCTCAACACTTAGAGAGATTGGGAGATAAGAAGAGAGGAGAGGGCGATTCCTAAACCTAGGGTTTCTATTTTGGAGAGAAATCAAGGGGTTTGTGAACCCACACTCAACTCAAGCCCATTTTTCTTCAAGATCAAGGCACAAGCTCGTGAGGAGCATCTCCTCAAGCTAGGGCAGCAACTCACGGTCGTTTTTGGAAGGGGATTTCTTCCTCACTTGATCAAGGTTGGTACCTCTTGCTACCCTCCTAGTTATAGCTTTTTCTTCTTCCCTTACTCTTTGTATTCCTTGTTTTCTTTCATCCATAAATGTATTATGAGTTGAAATGGTGAATGGTGTGAATGGAGAGGGGTGTTGGCGATTGGATGTCGTGTGTATGATGTAATGAATGAAATGGGGAAGGGCATTACACTAATAATAAACATACAAACATGTTGTGAATATGAACCCACCTAGAAGAGCATATGATAGGCTTAACAAATAATGTACTTACCATGTTTGATGAAATGCCAAGGTGAAAGAAATGAATTGTAAATTAAAGAAATGCATGTTTAATAAATTGTGGAAATTGCTAGGACCTATGATAGTGTGCCTTCTTGTTTTCCCTAAATTACATGAATATTGAATTGCTCAAATGATTGATGTTCTATGTATTGTCAACTCTCCAAATGTCATATTTAAATTTAAATGCAAGTATGTACACGCTTCCACGAGCACGACATGCATGACATGAATTTACCGAGGTTTTCAGGAACGAGGTGTAGAGGTGGGACATATCCTACGATATGTTCTACCTCGCTTTTCACAAGAAAATAAGAATAAACATTCCATGAGGGGTCTCCCCTCACTCACAAGTGCATATCATGAAGAAGGGCCTCCCTTCCCTCGCAAGTACATACATATCATGAAGAAGGGTCTCCCTTCCCTCTCAAGTGCATTGCATAAAGAAGGGTCTCCCTTCCCTCTCAAGGCATCTCTCAAGCGCATCTCACAAGGATATCTCACAAGTGTATCTCACAAGTTACATGATCACAAGCAAGCACGCATGACATGCATGACATGACACGTACGACACGCTCGACAAGATCAAGCAAGACAAACACGACAAAATTTCAAGTACGAAAAGATATTTCAAGCCAAGTCAAGTGCACGATGTTTTCAAGAGGTTTTATCAGCTTTCTACGAAATACAAGCACGATTATAAATTGCTTTACTTCCTTGTATGATATAAATTGTTCCGTCCAACATATATGAATTGCTCCTGATTTATGTATTGCCATTTTTATGCTATGACTATTGGTTAGTATTTGGTACCCGCTGAGTATTCCATGCTCAGCCGTACTTCTTATGTCGGCAGGGAGCTACTGCTCCATTTGATGTTTGTGCTCCTGGTCCATGGGTGGAAGAGGAGTACGTCGAGGAGCCTTTGTAGGAACCTCCCGTAGAGGGTTATCAGTAGGTGGTGTTAGATTCTGAGTGGATTAGCTGTGGGTGAGAGTGAGTGATTATATCCATGTGTTTTGGCGGGCATGTCCGCACTTTCTTTGTTTTGATTTCTTTGAATTAAACTTGGATCATGTGTATATACTTAGAGGTTGTTAGACTTCCGCTGTGTTTTATAGTTATGTTTCCGCTGTCATCCTCTAATGTATATGCTCTGTGGGTTTTTGCAGGTTGGTTTGTCAAGCAAGTCAAGTAAGCCATGATTAGTGTCCAAAGTTCACTCTAACTCCTAGGGTGGGTATTGGGTCGCGACAATGTTATTGGAAGGATTCATCGAATGCATAGTTCATGTGGCGGGATCCTTATTGGTTTATGTTCTTACACTGGGATTCAATTGCAGCATGAATATCTCACATTGTCGCGACCCAAAACCCACCCTAGGAGTTAGAGTGAACTTTGGACGACTAATCATGGCTTATATGACTTGCTTGACAAACCAACCTGCAAAAACCCACAGAGCATATACAATAGAGGATGACAGCGGAAACATAGCTATAAAACACAGCGGAAGTCTAACAACCTCTAAGTATATACACATGGTCCAAGTTTAATACAAAGAAATCAAAACAAAGAAAGTGCGGACATGCCCGCCAAAATACATGGATATAATCACTCATGCTCACCTACAGCTAATCCACTCAGAATCTAACACCACCTACTGATAACCCTCTATGGGAGGTTCCTCCAAAGGCTCCTCGACGTACTCCTCTTCCACCCATGGACCAGGAGCACAAACATCAAATGGAGCAGCAACTCCCTCAGAACCTGCTGACATAAGAGGTACGGCTAAGCATGGAATACTCAGCGGGTACCAAATACTAACCAATAGTCATAGCATAAAAATGGCAATACATAAATCAGGAGCAATTCATATAAGTTAGACGGAAACAATTCATATCATATAAGGAAGTAAAGCAATTTATAATCATGCTTGTATTTCGTAGAAAGCCGATAAAACCTCTTGAAAACATCGTGCACTTGACTTGGCTTGAAATATCTTTTCGTACATGAAAGCTTGTCGTGTTTGTCTTGCTTGATCTTGTCGAGCGTGTCGTACGTGTCATGTCATGCATGTCATGCGTGCTTGCTTGTGATCATGTAACTTGTGAGATACACTTGTGAGATATCCTTGTGAGATGCGCTTGAGAGATGCCTTGAGAGGGAAGGGAGACCCTTCTTTATGCAATGCACTTGAGAGGGAAGGGAGACCCTTCTTCATGATATGTATGTACTTGCGAGGGAAGGGAGGCCCTTCTTCATGATATGCACTTGTGAGTGAGGGGAAACCCCTCGTGGAATGTTGGTTCTTGTTTTCTTGTGAAAAGCGAGGTAAAACATATCGTAGGATATGTCCCACCTCTAAATCCCATTCTTGAAAAACTTCGGTAACCCATGTCATGCATGCGTGCTCATGAGATCGTGTGCATAATTGCATTTGGAATTAAATATGACAATTTGGGTAATTCATAAAGCATATCATATCACAATTTAAGCAAGTAATAATTTACACAATTTAAGAAATGTAAGAAACACACTATCATAAGCCCTAACAATTTCATGAATAATTAAGCATGCATTCCCTTAATTTATCACTCATTTTATTCACCTTGGCGTTTCATCAAACATAGGGTGTGTTCATTATTTTCTTAACCTAGGTCATGCTTTTCTAGGTGGGTTTTACTCACATCACACTTGTATGTTTATTATTTGCACAATGCCCTCCCCATTTCATTCATCATAACCACACATACGGCATCCAATAGCCCATTCCGTCTCCATTCACCATTCACACCCATCCATCTCATAGCACATGTGTAAATGAAAGAAAACAATGAGAAATAAAGGAAAAGAAAGAACTATAACTAGGAGGGTAGCAAGAAGTACCGACCTTGAAGAAATGAGGAAGAAACCCCTTCCAAAAATGACCGTGAGGTGCTGCCTTAGCTTGGCGAACGCTCTCCACGGGTGCTTGAGTCGTGATCTTAGAGAAAAGCCGGACTTGAAGTGATCTAGGGTCTCAAAACCCCTTTGATTCTTCTCCAAAAGCAAAACCCTAGCTTAGGAAACCCTTTCTCCTCTCTTCTAATCCCCCAAATCTTCTAAGTGTTGAGAATGAGCCCTAAAGGCTCAGGCGATCCTATATAAGAAAGGGTATAACACCCGAATGCCAAAAATGCCCTTAGTGAAAATTCTACGCGAGGACCGAGCGATCGGTGTTTATGACCGATCGATCGGTTGCCTACCGAGCGATCGGTGTGTTGACCGAGCTCTCGACCAAAAATCAACTCTCTGGAAAATTTCCCCATACAAAAATCTTGACCAGTCGATAGCTACTGATCGATCGGTTTTGGACCGATCGATCGCTCCATGGACCGAGCGATCGGTGGTCTGCAGGTCCAAACTGTTTTGGCCATAACTTTTGACTCGTTCGTCCGATTTTAACGATTCAACTAGCGTTGGGTTCGTACTTCGAAAACGAACACTTCTGACATTTCGGAATTTTCAATTTCTTCCTTATTTATTAATTATACCTCTTTAAATGCAAAATGGCAACGAAAGTGTCATGCATTAATTGTGAAAAGGTCCGGGGCTCTACATCCTCCCCCCCTTACAAAAATTTCGTCCTCGAAATTTAGACGCTACTTGCATTACAAACCAAAAAGAAAATTACAAGTCATACACAAACTTATACAAAAACTCATTCAATTAATTCTGGGTACTTCGCTTTGACTTCGGCTTCACGCTCCCATGTAGCTTCTTCCCGAGCATGGTGTTGCCATTGCACAAGAACCAAAGGGATTGTCTTGTTGCGAAGCACTTGATCTCTTCGATCCAAAATCTGAACCGGCTTTTCAATCAAGGTGAGGTCCTCTCGAATCTCCAACGGTTCCAAGTCTATGACATGCGAAGGATCCGCAATGTACTTCCGAAGCATAGACACATGGAAAACGTTGTGAACTGCGGCCATGTGAGGTGGGAGAGCTACCCTGTAAGCAACCTCACCAACTCGCGTGATAATCTCAAAAGGCCCAACATACCGAGGACTGAGCTTGCCTCGCTTGCCAAATCTCATGATCCCTTTGCTAGGAGATACTTTCACAAAAACTTGATCCCCTACTTGAAATTCCAAGTCCCTACGGCGCGTGTCCGCATAACTTTTCTGGCAATCTTGAGCGGCTTTCAATCGATCCCGAATGATCTTAACTGTGTTTGCAGTTTGCTCAATCAACTCCGGACCAAGTACTTTCCTCTCTCCTACCTCATCCCAATAGAGAGGAGACCTACAACTTCGCCCATACAAGGCCTCAAATGGTGCCATTTGGATGCTTGCCTGATAGCTGTTATTATAGGCGAATTCAACCAAAGGCAAGTGCTCTTCCCAACTGCCTCTGAAATCCAACATACAAGCCCGAAGCATGTCTTCAATAACTTGGTTCACTCTCTCGGTTTGTCCATCCGTCTGTGGATGAAAAGCGGTGCTGAAATCAAGTCGGGAACCCATAGCCTCTTGGAAACTTTTCCAAAATCTTGACGTGAATCTTGGATCCCGGTCCGACACAATACTGACGGGCACTCCGTGCAACCTCACCACTTCCTTGATGTATAGAGCGGCCAACTGGCTAGAGTTGAAAGTAGTTCGGTAGGGTAGGAAGTGCGCAGACTTCGTCAGACGGTCTACTACAACCCAAATTGCATCTGAGCCCTTTGCCGTTTTTGGCAAGCCAACTATGAAATCCATGGATATGTTCTCCCATTTCCACTCGGGAATAGGAAGAGACTGCAATAGACCGGCGGGTCGCATGTGTTCTGCTTTCACCTGTTGGCACACTAAGCATCGTGCCACATATTCTGCAACATCCCTCTTCATATTCCGCCACCAAAAGTGACTCTTGAGGTTCCGGTACATCTTTGTACCCCCTGGATGCACAGTGTACTTTGCCCGGTGGGCTTCATCCATAATCTCCCTCCGAAGATCTGCATTGGCTGGGACACACAGCCTTCCCTTGAATGTGATAGCACCTTGGCTAGTGAGAGAGAAGTCCTCCCTACCCTTAGCAACTTCCTTGTCCCAATAAGCCAACAATTCAGCATCCGTGGCTTGGTATTCTTGGATCAAATCTATAATGTATGGCCGAACCGTGACATTTGCCAAGATAGGACTATGGACAGAGTCATTCACACTAATGTCCAGATTTACCAAGTCTTCAAGTAGCTTCCATTCCTGCACTAACATGCATGCTAATAACCCCGGAGGTCTTCTACTCAAAGCATCGGCCACTACATTCGCTTTACCTGGGTGGTACTGAATGGTACAATCATAGTCTTTCAAAAATTCCATCCAACGCCGTTGCCTTAGATTCAGCTCCTTTTGGGAGAAGAGATACTTGAGACTCTTGTGATACGTGAACACATAGAACTCTACCCCATAAAGGTAATGACGCCAAATCTTGAGTGCAAACACGACCGCCGTAAGCTCCAAGTCATGCGTGGGATAATTCTTTTCATGCTCCTTCAATTGCCTTGATGCATAGGCAATGACTTTCTTGTGCTGCATGAGCACGCACCCAAGTCCAACGTGCGAGGCATCACTATACACCTCATACCCATAAGGTCCGGATGGCACTGTAAGGACAGGAGTTGTAGTAAGCCTCTTCTTCAGTTCTGTGAAACTGATCTCACACTTGTCGCTCCATACATGTAGAGCCCTGGACCTTTTCACATTTAATACATGACATTTTCGTTGCCATTTTGCCTTTTAAAAAAAGGTATAATTAATAAATAAGAAAGAAATTGGAAATTTCGAAACATCAGAAATGTTCCTTTTCGAAGTACGAACCCAACGCAAGTTGAATCGTCAAAATCGGACGAACGAGTCAAAAGATATGGCCAAAACAGTCTGGACCTGCAGGAAATCGTAGCTCGGAAGGCACTAAGGACGTAGCTCGGTTATGCACTAAGGCACTAAGGACGTAGCCTGATAACGTGTGCTCACGTACCGATATGACATACGTATACGTTGTGCACATCCGTTTGTGCAACCACGTAACGGTGCATCGTTGTGCACAGACAACGTGTACGTTGTACAGCTCACGATGGCACGTTGTACATAAGACAACGGACAACGATCTCAACACAACGTGACAACGTGTTCGGCACCCTTCACAACGGACAACGTGTTCGACACTATTCACAGCACAACGAGTTGGCACTATTCATAGCACAATGAGTTGGCACTATTCACAGCACAACGAGTTGGCACTATTCACAGCACAACGTGTTTGGCACTCGTGTTGTTGCAGAAATTTTAGTAAGGGTATTATGGTCTTTTGGCCGGTTCACTCTTACCTTAAGAGTTTAACCCGAGCCTTAGGGCTCATTCTTAACACTTAGAAAGATTGGAAAGTTAGAGAAAGGGGAGAAGACGATCCTAAACCTAGGGTTTCCATTTTGGAGAGAAATCAAAGGGTTTTGAAACCATAGATCAACCTCAAGCCCGTTTTCTTCAAAATTTCGGTTCAAGCATTCGTGGAGCTCGCGATCCAAACTAGGGCAGCAACTCACGATCGTTTTGGAAGGGGGTTTCTTCCTCACTTGATCAAGGTCGGTACTTCATACTACCCTCCTAGTTATAGTCCCTCTTTTCCCTTTATTTCTTCTGATTTCTTTCATTTACACATGTGCTATGAGATGGATTGTGAATGGGGAATGGAGATGGAATGGCGATTGGATGCCAATGGTTGTGTATGATGATTAAAATGGGGAGGGCATTGTTCCAATAATGAACATACATGCATGATCTGAGTAAAACCTATCTAGGAAAGCATGTTGTAGGGTAAATGAATAATGAACACACCATGTTTGATGAAATGCCAAGGTGAATAAAGTGAGTTGTAAATTAGGAAATGCATGCCTAATAAATTATGGATATTGTTAGGGCTTATGATAGTGTGTCTTCTTGCTTTCCCTAAATGATGTGAATAATACATTGCTCAATCATTGATGTTATATGTGTTGTGAAATTACCCAAATGTCATGTTTAAATTTAAATACAAGTATGTACACGGTTCCCACGAGCACGGCATGCATGACATGATTTATCGAGGTTTACAAGAAACATGGTTAGAGGTGGGACATATCCTACGATATGTTTTACCTCGCTTTTCACAAGAAGACAAGAACCAACATTCCACGAGGGGTCTCCCCTCACTCACAAGTGCATATCATGAAGAAGGGCCTCCCTTCCCTCGCAAGTACATACATATCATGAAGAAGGGCCTCCCTTCCCTCGCAAGTGCATTGCATAAAGAAGGGTCTCCCTTCCCTCTCAAGGCATCTCTCAAGCGCATCTTATAAGGATATCTCACAAGTGTATCTCACAAGTTACATGATCACAAGCAAGCACGCATGACATGCATGACATGATACGACATACAAGAATCAAGCAAGATAGACAAGACAAGCTTTCAAGTACGAAAAGATATTCAAGCCAAGTCAAGTGCACGATGTTTTCAAGAGGTTTTATCGGCTTTCTACGAAATACAAGCATGATTATAAATTGCTTTGCTTCCTTGTATGATATGAAATGTTTCCTTCTAACATATATGAATTGCTCATGATTTATGTATTGCCATTTTTATGCTATAATTGTTGGTTAGTATCCAGTACCCGTTGAGTATTCCATGCTCAGCCGTACTTCTTATGTCGGTAGGTTCTGAGGGAGCTGCTGCTCCATTTGATGTTTGTGCTCCTGGTCCATAGGTGGAGGAGGAGTACGTCGAGGAGCCTTTGGAGGAACCTCCAGTAGAGGGTTACCATTAGGTGGTTGTAGATTCTGAGTGAATAGCTGTGGGTGAGATGAGAGATATACCTTCATGTATTTTAGCGGGTCTGTCCGCACTTTCTTTTGGATTCTTTTTGTATAAACTTGGAGTTGCGTGTGTATATACATAGAGGTTGTTTAGACTTCCGCTGTGCTATGTTAGAGTATGTTTCCGCTGTTTATATCCTCTATTGTATATGCTCTGTGGGTTTTGCAGGTTGGTTGTCAAGCAAGTCATGATTAATCGTCCAAAGTTCACTCTAACTCCTAGGGTGGGTTTTGGGTCGCGACAGAAGTGGTATCAGAGCTTAGGCTTTAGGTCTCTAGGGTCACTTAGAATCTTATACCACGGCTTGACAAGAGCATATGTTAGGAAACAAGTTAGGAAGGAAGTGAGTCGGGAACGAGTCTGATTCCAAGTTTAAGACTAAACTTTAGTGTTAGTCTAAAATGGTTGCTTTAACCAAGTACGGGTCCTAGGTACGCTAGAACACTAAAGTATAAGTATAAGGTGATGAATACTTTGATGACTTGATGTGATGTGTATTAGTATTATACAACTAATACAAATTGAATTATTGTGAAATGGAAATACGATAAATTGTGGTTTCAAGTTAGACTCATGTTGTGCTATTGTTCTCAGGACTTTAGTCATGAGGCGGGGCACACGGGGTCGTGGACCACATACCAGAGCTTCTTCGTCTTCACGAGATGAGGATGAGCAGCCGGACCTCTCTCAGGTCTTAGGCTCTATTGCTGAGACACTCGCCATACTGGCGGCTCGGCAAGCTATACCATCATCGGCGGCACCTACTCCACCGCCCGCAGCTCCAGTACATCGTACGACTGGAGTTGAGGCATTCAGGAGATTGAGGCCTCCACCATTCCATGGGAGTGTGGACCCTCTTACTGCGGAGGCATGGATCCTCCAGATGGAGAAGATCTTTGCGGTCCTCTCGCCTACAGAGGAGGATAGAGTGGCATGGGCAGTTTTCATGCTAGAAGGTGAAGCCCACCATTGGTGGTTGTCCGCATTGAGGACGCGAGATTTGACCATGCAGGGTCAACCTTGGACTTGGGAGGAGTTCAAAGATACTTTTTACAAGAAGTATTTTCCGATTGGAGCACGGGAAAAGAAAGAGAGAGAATTCATCAACCTTGAGCAAGGTTCGATGTCAGTAGCACAATACGAGGCCAAGTTCTCGGAGCTATCACGCTTCGCGACTCACATGGTTGCCACCGAGGCAATGAAGGCAAGAAGGTTTGAGCAAGGGCTCAAAGATGTTATCATGGAGAAGGTGTCGGTTTTCAGACATGCTACCTACCTTGAGGTAGTAGACAAGGCCTTATTGGTTGAGGCCAATTCAGAGACAGTGTCCAAGAAGAGGGAGTTGGCGAGAGGCCAAGCTAGTAGTTCAGCACCTCCAGAGAGGCGGGCTCGTACCGGCCCTTATCAGTATGCGTGGCCAGCACCACCGATGAGGCCATCTTATGCGCCTCCAGCTCCACGGCAGTATGTGCCTCAGGCACCGCGACCTCAGGCTCTTCCGGCCCCTCCGACTTATACACACGAGGTCTGCACTTCATGCGGCCGAAGGCACCCGGCAGGAGATTGCCGAAGAGCATCGGGTGGATGTTTTCATTGTGGTCGCCAGGGCCATATGATCAGGGATTGCCCCAGTCGGCATTTACCAGGCCTGTCTCAGGGGATTAGGCCACCAGCACGCCCAGCAGGATCATATCAGGCGTCATCTCAGACTACCCGGTCTACGCCTCAGTCTCGCCAGGCGAACCAGGGGCGAGTTTTTGCCTTGACAGAGGGTGATGCACTTGCATCTGACGATGTAGTGCAAGGTACGCAGTTGTAATTTATTTAATTATCCGTAAATTAAACTGTTAAGTATTAATTGATTGTGTACGTACTTGGCATGTTGTATGTATATATACCTACATGTATACACCGTTGATGCATGGATTAACTCCGCTAGTTAAAATTTCAGGAACCTTACTAGTCAATGAATGTTTAGCTCGAGTGTTGATTGATACCGGGTCTACTCATTCGTTTGTCTCGCCGAGCTTCTCAGAAGGCTTTTCTGTGGAGCCTAGTCAGTTAGAACCGGAGTTAGCCATTTCAACTCCTCTTGGCAAGACAGTATTGGCGGATAAAGTGTATAGAAACAGTGTGGTCCAAGTTGGAAGCCATGAGTTGGCGGTTGATCTCATCGTCCTTGGATTCCAAGACTTTGATGTTATATTGGGAATGGATTGGTTAGCAGCACATCATGGGCATGTAGCTTGCTTTGAGAAAATGGTACTCTTCAAGCCAGTAGAAGGGAAACCATTCCACTTTCGCGGGTTGAAAAGTAGATATGTTGCTCGTTTTGCGGCGTTGGGCTTAGCTAACCCCGAGGCAAAGGACTCATCGACTATTCCGATTGTGAGTGAGTTCCTGGATGTATTTCCAGAGGAGTTGCCAGGATTGCCCCCAGACAGGGAGATTGAGTTTGTGATCGAGCTTGCACCAGGCACAGCTCCTGTTTTCAGGGCTCCGTATAGAATGGCCCCTATTGAACTCAAAGAGTTAAAGACCCAGTTAGAAGAATTACAAGGTCTTGGTTTCATTCGACCAAGTGTCTCACCGTGGGGTGCCCCGGTGTTGTTTGTTAAGAAGAAAGATGGCTCGATGTGGATGTGCGTCGATTACAGGCAATTGAACAAAGTCACTATAAAGAATAGGTATCCCTTGCCTAGGATTGATGACTTGTTCGATCAGTTGAAGGGAGCGAGATTTTTCTCGAAGATAGACCTTCGATCGGGTTATCACCAGTTGAAGATTAAGGTGGGAGATGTTCCTAAAACTGCTTTCAAGACTCGGTATGGACACTACGAGTTCTTGGTGATGCCTTTTGGACTCACGAACGCGCCGGCAGCCTTTATGGATTTGATGAACCGGGTGTTCCGGCCATATCTTGATAGGTGCGTGATTGTATTTGTTGATGACATTTTGGTCTATTCTCAGACACGGGAAGATCACACACGCGACCTATGCCTTGCTTTGGAAATGCTAAGAGAGCACAAGCTATACGCCAAACTTAGCAAGTGTGAGTTTTGGTTGGAAGAGGTGGCATTCCTAGGCCACGTTGTGTCTACAGAAGGTATCTCGGTAGATCCAAAGAAGATCGAAGCAGTTATGAGTTGGGCGAGGCCCAAGAGTGTCACGGAGATACGCAGCTTTCTTGGGTTGGCAGGCTACTACAGGAGATTCGTAGAGGGTTTCTCTAGCCTTGCAGCACCGCTTACTTACCTGACAAGGAAGAACGCCAAGTTTGTATGGAGTGATAAGTGCGAGATCAGTTTCACGGAACTGAAGAAGAGGCTTACTACAGCCCCTGTCCTTACTGTGCTGTCTGGACCTTATGGGTATGAGGTGTATAGTGATACCTCACACGTTGGACTTGGGTGTGTACTCATGCAGCACAAGAAAGCCATTGCCTATGCATCGAGGCAATTGAAGGAGCATGAGAAGAATTACCCCACGCACGACTTAGAGCTTGCCGCAGTCGTGTTTGCACTCAAGATTTGGCGATACTACCTTTACGGGGTAGAATTCTATGTGTTCACGGATCACAAGAGCCTCAAGTATCTCTTTTCCCAAAAAGAGTTAAATCTAAGGCAAAGGCGTTGGATGGAATTTCTGAAGGACTATGATTATACCATTCAATACCACCCGGGTAAAGCAAATGTAGTGGCTGATGCTTTGAGTAGAAGACCTCAGTGGTTGTTAGCACACATGTTGGTTCAAGAATGGAAGCTACTTGAAGACTTGGCAAATCTGGACATTAGTGTGAATGACTCTGTCCATAGTCCTATCTTGGCAAATGTTACGGTTCGGCCATACATTATAGATTTGATCCAAGAATACCAAGCCACGGATGCTGAATTGTTGGCTTATCGGGACAAGGAAGTTGCTAAGGGTAGTGAGGACTTCTCTCTCACTAGTCGGGGTGCTATCACATTCAAGGGAAGGCTGTGCGTCCCAGCCAATGCAGATCTTCGAAGAGAGATTTTGGATGAAGCACACCGTTCGAAGTACACAGTGCATCCAGGGGGTACAAAGATGTACCGGAACCTCAAGAGTCACTTTTGGTGGCGAAATTGAAGAGGGATGTTGCGGAATATGTAGCACGGTGCTTGGTGTGTCAACAGGTAAAAGCAGAACACATGCGGCCCGCAGGTCTATTACAGTCCCTTCCGATTCCCGAGTGGAAATGGGAGAACATATCCATGGATTTCATAGTTGGCTTGCCAAAGACGGCAAGGGGCTCAGATGCGATATGAGTAGTAGTGGATCGTTTGACGAAGTCAGCTCACTTCTTACCTTACCGAACTACTTTCAACTCTAGTCAGTTAGCCGCTTTGTACATCAAGGAAGTGGTGAGGTTGCACGGAGTGCCCGTTAGTATTGTGTCAGATCTGGATCCAAGATTCACATCACGATTCTGGAAAAGCTTCCAGGAGGCTATGGGTTCCCGACTTGATTTCAGTACCGCTTTTCATCCACAGACGGATGGACAAACCGAGAGAGTGAACCAAGTCATTGAAGACATGCTTCGGGCTTGTATGTTGGATTTCAGAGGCAGTTAGGAAGAGCACTTGCCTTTGGTTGAATTCGCCTATAATAACAGCTATCAAGCGAGTATCCAAATGGCACCATTTAAGGCCTTGTATGGGCGAAGTTGTAGGTCTCCTCTCTATTGGGATGAGGTAGGAGAAAGGAAAGTACTTGGTCCAGAGTTGATTGAGCAAACTGTAAACACAGTTAAGATCATCCGGGATCGATTGAAAGCCGCTCAAGATCGCCAGAAAAGTTATGCGGACACGCGCCGTAGGGACTTGGAATTTCAAGTAGGGGATCAAGTCTTTGTGAAAGTATCTCCTAGCAAAGGGATCATGAGATTTGGAAAGCGAGGCAAGCTCAGTCCTCGATACGTTGGGCCTTTTGAGATTATCACACGAGTTGGTGAGGTTGCTTACAGGGTAGCTCTCCCACCTCACATGGCCGCAGTTCACAACGTCTTCCATGTGTCTATGCTTCGGAAGTACATTGCGGATCCTTCGCATGTCATAGACTTGGAACCGTTGGAGATTCAAGAGGACCTCACCTTGATTGAAAAGCCGGTTCAGATTTTGGATCGAAGAGATCAGGTGCTTCGCAACAAGACAATCTCTTTGGTTCTTGTGCAATGGCAACACCATGCTCGGGAAGAAGCTACATGGGAGCGTGAAGCCGAAGTCAAAGCAAAGTACCCAGAATTAATTGAATGAATTTTGTATAGGTTTTGTATATGTAGCTTGTAATATTGTTTGATTCTATAATGCATGTCTCATCCAAATTTCGAGGATGAAATTTTTGTAAGGGGGGGAGGATGTAGAGCCCCGGACCTTTTCACATTTAATACATGACATTTTCGTTGCCATTTTGCCTTTAAAAAAAAGGTATAATTAATAAATAAGAAAGAAATTAGAAATTTCGAAATGTCAGAAATGTTCCTTTTCGAAGTACGAACCCAACGCAAGTTGAATCGTCAAAATCGGACGAACGAGTCAAAAGATATGGCCAAAACAGTCTGGACCTGTAGGAAATCATAGCTCGGAAGGCACTAAGGACGTAGCTCGGTTATGCACTAAGGACGTAGCTCGGAAGGCACTAAGGACGTGCTCTGATAAAGCATAGACAACGAATAGACAACGTATACGTTGTGCATCCGTTGTGCCACGACAACGGGTACGTTGTACAGCACAACGTGTACGTTGTACAGCTCACGACGGGCACGTTGTACATAAGACAACGGACAACGATCTCAACACAACGTGACAACGTGTTCGGCACCCTTCACAATGGACAACGTGTTCGACACTATTCACAGCACAACGAGTTGGCACTATTCACAGCACAACGAGTTGGCACTATTCACAGCACAACGTGTTTGGCACTCGTGTTATTGCAGAAATTTCAGTAAGGGTATTATGGTCTTTTAGTCGGTTCACTCTTACCTTAAGAGTTTAACCCGAGCCTTAGGGCTCATTCTTAACACTTAGAAAGATTGGAAAGTTAGAGAAAGGGGAGAAGACGATCCTAAACCTAGGGTTTCCATTTTGGAGAGAAATCAAAGGGTTTTGAAACCCTAGATCAACCTCAAGCCCGTTTTCTTCAAGATTTCGGTTCAAGCATTCGTGGAGCTCGTGATCCAAGCTAGGGTAGCAACTCACGATCGTTTTGGAAGGGGGTTTCTTCCTCACTTGATCAAGGTCGGTACTTCATACTACCCTCCTAGTTATAGTCCCTCTTTTCCCTTTATTTCTTCTGATTTCTTTCATTTACACATGTGCTATGAGATGGATTGTGAATGGGGAATGGAGATGGAATGGGCGATTGGATGCCAATGGTTGTGTGTGATGATTAAAATGGGGAGGGCATTGTTCCAATAATGAACATACATGCATGATCTGAGTAAAACCCATCTAGGAAAGCATGTTGTAGGGTAAATGAATAATGAACACACCATGTTTGATGAAATGCCAAGGTGAATAAAGTGAGTTGTAAATTAGGAAATGCATGCCTAATAAATTATGGATATTGTTAGGGCTTATGATAGTGTGTCTTCTTGCTTTCCCTAAATGATGTGAATAATACATTGCTCAATCATTGATGTTATATGTGTTGTGAAATTACCCAAATGTCATGTTTAAATTTAAATGCAAGTATGTACACGGTTCCCACGAGCACGGCATGCATGACATGATTTATCGAGGTTTTCAAGAAACATGGTTAAAGGTGGGACATATCCTACGATATGTTTTACCTCGCTTTTCACAAGAAGACAAGAACCAACATTCCACGAGGGGTCTCCCCTCACTCACAAGTGCATATCATGAAGAAGGGCCTCCCTTCCCTCGCAAGTACATACATATCATGAAGAAGGGCCTCCCTTCCCTCGTAAGTGCATTGCACAAAGAAGGGTCTCCCTTCCCTCTCAAGGCATCTCTCAAGCGCATCTCACAAGGATATCTCACAAGTGTATCTCACAAGTTACATGATCACAAGCAAGCACGCATGACATGCATGACATGATACGACATACAAGAATCAAGCAAGATAGACAAGACAAGCTTTCAAGTACGAAAAGATATTCAAGCCAAGTCAAGTGCACGATGTTTTCAAGTGGTTTTATCGGCTTTCTACGAAATACAAGCATGATTATAAATTGCTTTGCTTCCTTGTATGATATGAATTGTTTCCTTCTAACATATATGAATTGCTCCTGATTTATGTATTGCCATTTTTATGCTATAATTGTTAGTTAGTATCCAGTACCCGCTGAGTATTCCATGCTCAGCCGTACTTCTTATGTCGGCAGGTTCTGAGGGAGCTGCTGCTCCATTTGATGTTTGTGCTCCTGGTCCATGGATGAAGGAGGAGTACGTCGAGGAGCCTTTGGAGGAACCTCCAGTAGAGGGTTACCATTAGGTGGTTGTAGATTCTGAGTGAATAGCTGTGGGTGAGATGAGAGATATACCTTCATGTATTTTGGCGGGTCTGTCCGCACTTTCTTTTGGATTCTTTTTGTATAAACTTGGAGTTGCGTGTGTATATACATAGAGGTTGTTTAGACTTCCGCTGTGCTATGTTAGAGTATGTTTCCGCTGTTTATATCCTCTATTGTATATGCTCTGTGGGTTTTGCAGGTTGGTTGTCAAGCAAGTCATGATTAGTCGTCCAAAGTTCACTCTAACTCCTAGGGTGGGTTTTGGGTCGCGACAAGACAAACTTCGCATTCTTCCTTGTCAGGTAAGTGAGCGGTGCTGCAAGGCTAGAGAAACCCTCTACGAATCTCCTGTAGTAGCCTGCCAACCCAAGAAAGCTGCGTATCTCGGTAACACTCTTGGGCCTCGCCCAACTCATAACTGCTTCGATCTTCTTTGGATCTACCGAGATACCTTCTGCAGAAACAACGTGGCCTAAGAATGCCACCTCTTCCAACCAAAACTCACACTTGCTAAGTTTGGCGTATAGCTTGTGCTCTCTTAGCATTTCCAAAGCAAGGCGTAGGTCGCGTGTGTGATCTTCCCGTGTCTGAGAATAGACCAAAATGTCATCAACAAATACAATCACGCACCTATCAAGATATGGCCGGAACACCCGGTTCATCAAATCCATAAAGGTTGCCGGGGCGTTCGTGAGTCCAAAAGGCATCACCAAGAACTCGTAGTGTCCATACCGAGTCCTGAAAGCAGTTTTGGGAACATCATCCACCTTAGTCTTCAACTGGTGATAACCCGATCGAAGGTCTATCTTTGATAAAAATCTCGCTCCCTTCAACTGATCGAACAAATCATCAATTCTAGGCATTGGATACCTATTCTTTATAGTGACCTTGTTCAATTGCCGGTAATCGACGCACATCCGCATCGTACCATCTTTCTTCTTAACAAACAACACCGGGGCACCCCACGGTGAGACACTTGGTCGAATAAAACCAAGGCCTTGTAATTCCTCCAACTGAGTCTTCAACTCCTTGAGTTCTGCCGGGGCCATTCTATACGGAGCCCGAGAGATGGGAGCTGTGCCTGGTGTAAGCTCAATCACAAACTCAACCTCCCTGTCTGGAGGTAATCCTGGCAACTCCTCTGGAAATACATCCAGGAATTTACTCACGACCGGAATAGTCGAAGAGTCCTTTGCCTCGAGGTTCGCTAAGCTCAATGCCGCAAAACGAGCGATATCTCTACTTTTTAACCCCCGAAAGTGAAATGGTTTTCCTTCTACCGGCTTGAAGAGTACCATCTTCTCAAAGCAAGCTACATGCCCATGATTTGCTGCTAACCAATCCATTCCCAATATAACATCAAAGTCTTGGAATCCCAGGACGATGAGATCAACCGCCAACTCGTGGCTTCCAACTTGGACCACACTATTTCTATACACTTTATCTGCCAATACTGTTTTGCCGAGAGGAGTCGAAATGGCTAACTCCGGTTCTAGCCGACTTGGCTCTACAGAAAAGCCTTCTGAAAAACTCGGCGAGACAAATGAATGAGTAGACCCGGTATCAATCAACACTCGAGCCAAATACTCATTGACTAGTAGGGTTCCTGAAATTTTGACTAGCGGAGTTAATCCATGCATCAACAGTGTATACATGTAGGTATATATACATATATAACATGCCAAGTACGTACACAATCAATTAATACTTAACAGTTTAATTTACGGATAATTAAATAAGCTACAACTGCGTACCTTGCACTACATCGTCAGATGCAAGTGCATCACCCTCTGTTAAGGCAAAAATTCACCCCTGGTTTGCCTGGCGAGACTGAGGTGTAGACCGGGTAGTCTGAGATGACGCCTGATATGATCCTGCTGGGCGTGCTGGTGGCCTAATCCCCTGAGACTGGCCTGGTCAATGCCGACTGGGGCAATCCCTGATCATATGGCCCTGACGACCACAATGAAAGCATCCACCCGATGCCCTTCGGCAATCTCCTGCCGGGTGCCTTCGACCGCACGAAGTGCAGACCTCGTGTGTATAGGTCGGAGGGGCCGGAGGTGGAGCATACCTCACCGTCTGAGGTGCAACTGGCCATGGAGCTGGAAGAGCCTGAGGTCGCGGTGCCTGAGGCACATACTGTCGTGGAGCTGGAGGCGCATAAGATGGCCTCATCGGTGGTGCTGGCCACGCATACTGATAAGGGCCGGTACGAGCCCGCCTCTCTGGAGCTGTTGAACTACTGGCTTGGCCTCTTGCCAACTCCCTCTTCTTGGACACCGCCTCAGAATTTGCCTCGATCAATAAGGCTTTGTCTACCACTTCCGGATAAGTAGCATGCCTGAAAGCCGATACTTTCTCCATAATAACATCCTTGAGCCCTTGCTCAAATCTCCTCGCCTTCCTTGCCTCAGTAGCGACCATGTGAGGCGCAAATCTAGAGAGCTCCGAGAACTTAGCTTCATATTGTGCTACTGACATCGAACCTTGCTCAAGGTTGATGAATTCTCTCTCTTTCCTTTCCCGTGCTCCGATCGGAAAGTACTTCTTATAAAAAGTGTCCTTGAACTCCTCCCAAGTCCAAGGTTGACCCTGCATGGTCAAATCTCGCATCCTCAATGAGGACAACCACCAATGGTGGGCTTCGCTCTCTAGCATGAAAACTGCCCATGCTACTCTATCCTCCTCTGTAGGCGAGAGGACCGCAAAGATCTTCTCCATCTGGAGGATCCATGCCTCCGCAACAAGAGGGTCCACACTCCCATGGAATGGTGGAGGCCTCAATCTCCTGAATCCCTCAACTCCAGCTGTACGATGTACTGGAGCTGCGGGCGGTGGAGTAGGTGCCGCCGACGATGGTATAGCTTGCCGAGCGGCCAGTATGACGAGTGTCTCAGCAATAGAGCCTAAGACCTGGGAGAGGTCCGGCTGCTCATCCTCATCTCGTGAAGAAGAGGAAGCTCTGGTATGTGGTCCACGACCTCGTGTGTTCCGTCTCATGACTAAAGTCCTGAGAATAATAACACCACATGAGTCTAACTTGAAACCACAGTTTATTTCAATGTCATTTCACAATAATTCAATTTGTATTAGTTGTATAATACTAATATACATCACATCAAGTCATCAGAGTATTCATCACATTATACTTATACTTTAGTGTTCTAGCGTACCTAGGACCCGTACTTGGTTAAAGCAACCATTTTAGACTAAGACTAAAGTTTAGTCTTACACTTGGAACCAGACTCGCTCCCCACTTACTTCCTTCCTAACTTGTTTCCTAACATATGCTCTTGTCAAGTCGTGGTATAAGATTCTAAGTGACCCTAGAGACCTAAAGCCTAGGCTCTGATACTACTTCTGTCGCGACCCAAAACCCACCCTAGGAGTTAGAGTGAACTTTGGACGACTAATCATGGCTTACATGACTTGCTTGACAAACCAACCTGCAAAAACCCACAGAGCATATACAATAGAGGATGACAGCGGAAACATAACTATAAAACACAGCGGAAGTCTAACAACCTCTAAGTATATACACATGGTCCAAGTTTAATACAAAGAAATCAAAACAAAGAAAGTGCGGACATGCCCGCCAAAATACATGGATATAATCACTCATGCTCACCCACAGCTAATCCACTCAGAATCTAACACCACCTACTGATAACCCTCTACGGGAGGTTCCTCCAAAGGCTCCTCGACGTACTCCTCTTCCACCCATGGACCAGGAGCACAAACATCAAATGGAGCAGCAACTCCCTCAGAACCTGCTGACATAAGAGGTACGGCTGAGCATGGAATACTCAGCGGGTACCAAATACTAACTAATAGTCATAGCATAAAAATGGCAATACATAAATCAGGAGCAATTCATATAAGTTAGACGGAAACAATTCATATCATATAAGGAAGTAAAGCAATTTATAATCATGCTTGTATTTCGCAGAAAGCCGATAAAACCTCTTGAAAACATCGTGCACTTGACTTGGCTTGAAATATCTTTTCGTACTTGAAAGTTTGTCATGTTTGTCTTGCTTGATCTTGTCGAGCGTGTCGTACGTGTCATGTCATGCATGTCATGCGTGCTTGCTTGTGATCATGTAACTTGTGAGATACACTTGTGAGATATCCTTGTGAGATGCGCTTGAGAGATGCCTTGAGAGGGAAGGGAGACCCTTCTTTATGCAATGCACTTGAGAGGGAAGGGAGACCCTTCTTCATGATATGTATGTACTTGCGAGGGAAGGGAGGCCCTTCTTCATGATATGCAATTGTGAGTGAGGGGAAACCCCTCGTGGAATGTTGGTTCTTGTTTTCTTGTGAAAAGCGAGGTAAAACATATCGTAGGATATGTCCCACCTCTAAATCCCATTCTTGAAAAAACATCGGTAACCCATGTCATGCATGCGTGCTCGTGAGATCATGTGCATAATTGCATTTGGAATTAAATATGACAATTTGGGTAATTCATAAAGCATATCATATCACAATTTAAGCAAGTAATAATTTACACAATTTAAGAAATGTAAGAAACACACTATCATAAGCCCTAACAATTTCATGAATAATTAAGCATGCATTCCCTTAATTTATCACTCATTTTATTCACCTTGGCGTTTCATCAAACATAGGGTGTGTTCATTATTTTCTTAACCTAGGTCATACTTTTCTAGGTGGGTTTTACTCACATCACACTTGTATGTTTATTATTTGCACAATGCCCTCCCCATTTCATTCATCATAACCACACATACGGCATCCAATAGCCCATTCCGTCTCCATTCACCATTCACACCCATCCATCTCATAGCACATGTGTAAATGAAAGAAAACAAGGAGAAATAAAAGAAAAAAAAGAACTATAACTAGGAGGGTAGAAAGAAGTACCGACCTTGAAGAAATGAGGAAGAAACCCCTTCCAAAAATGACTGTGAGGTGCTGCCCTAGCTTGGGGAACGCTCTCCACGGGTGCTTGAGCCGTGATCTTAGAGAAAAGCCGGACTTGAAGTGATCTAGGGTCTCAAAACCCCTTTGATTCTTCTCCAAAAGCAAAACCCTAGCTTAGGAAACCCTTTCTCCTCTCTTCTAATCCCCCAAATCTTCTAAGTGTTGAGAATGAGCCCTAAAGGCTCGGGCGATCCTATATAAGAAAGGGTATAACACCCGAATGCCGAAAATGCCCTTAGTGAAAATTCTGCAAAACGCGAGGACCGAGCGATCGGTGTTTATGACCGATCGATCGGTTGCCTACCGAGCGATCGGTGTGTTGACCGAGCTCTCGACCAAAAATCAACTCTCTAGAAAATTTCCCCACACAAAAATATTGACCAGTCGATAGCTACCGATCGATCGGTTTTGGACCGATCGATCGCTCCATGGACCGAGCGATCGGTGGTCTGCAGGTCCAAACTGTTTTGGCCATAACTTTTGACTCGTTCGTCCGATTTTGACGATTCAACTTGCGTTGGGTTCGTACTTCGAAAACGAACACTTCTGACATTTCGGAATTTCTAATTTCTTCCTTATTTATTAATTATACCTCTTTAAAGGCAAAATGGCAACGAAAGTGTCATGCATTAAATGTGAAAAGGTCCGGGGCTCTACACACATCACTTGCGATTCCGGTGTCCTTCCTATTAAAGGGTCAATGGGATAACACCCGGTAGGCCAGGGTTAGAATGTCCCAGAGCAATCTGTGGAGATGCCCATAAAAGAAATACAAGCTCACAATAAAATAGATTAAAGGTTAATCTATAATAAAATAGATTAAATGTTAATCTATAGTTTAGATTAAATGTTAATCTAATTTAAAAGGTAATAATGATAATTATTTAATCAACCAAATATAAGGGAATATGGGTTTTACCTATATTCATAAAAACTCATTTAAGATGGACCTTATATGTGGGCCCACGCCCATGGGATAGTCTCCCTATAAGTGGTCCCTACTATTTTATTTCCTATTTTATGGGATTTTGGTTAGTAGATAATTATCAATTAATTATACTTTATCTATGGGATTAGAACATTACTTGGCCTTAAAGAAACAAAAGAGATGAGGATAAACCTTATCCCTACAAAGCAGCTCATGCCCTATCTCTCTCAAGCCCCCTTGCTCACGCCCCCCTCTTGTGGAGTATCTAGATTGTCTAGAATCCCTACTTTTTAGGGAGTTAGTTATATCCCTATTATTTAGGAATCCTTTTTGGAAAAGGAAATCTAAATTAGAAGTTTAGTGAAAGCAAACTAATTGTGGATAAACTAGGAGTCTATTAATGATAAGAGTTATCATTACTAGAAACTTTAAGGGATAATTATCATTATGAGATAATGATTAAGATATGGATAAGATCCACATCTATATATACTCCAAGCCAAAACCATGTGGGAGAGAAATACATTATTATTCATCAATTTGTGTGAGCAAGAGAGATCACCCCTCAAGGAATTTTCGTGAGCTATAGAGTGGAGCCCAGGGGATTTTCGTGAGCTAGGGTTTGGAACCTTAAAGTTTTTTGTGAGCAAGAAAGATCACCCCTCAAGGAATTTTCGAGAGCTATAGAGTGGAGCCCAAGGGATTTTCGTGAGCTAGGGTTTGGAACCCTAAAGTTTTTTGTGAGCTAGAGTCTACTCCATAATCTCCTTCATATCTTTGTTCTTCAAAAGTTAAGGAAAGATTCGAAAGCTTCGCGGAGATAGCGAAAAGCGAGGATCGAGCTTGAACTGTTTCTTCAAGAATTCTCTACAAAGAGTTCTGAAGTTCTATCATTTTTGTGTGACACCGGTGAACATCCTTCACCGAGGTAATTTTCATCTTTAATATAGTTTATATTAAATGTTTTATGTGGTGTTAAGATCTTCAGGATCCAGTTTTCCGCCTATTTTTTTATCTGGATTCCCTTCAGGATCTGTAAAAGCCTCTGGAACGGTTCAGTTTAGTGGACTTAGGCTAGATCAGCTGCGGAAATCCATTCGAAACCCACAATCAATAAATACTCCTTGCCAAATTGCTTGAGAATGTACCCCAATTATGGGTGAACCAAGTAAAACCTGTGTTGTGATTATTTACTCTTTTTTTTTCATATTTCTTTCTATTCAATTACACATAATCCATGAGTATTTCTATGGGTAGCCATAATGAACTAAATCATAATTTGGGTGTTTGATTCCGGCAATTGGATCTATAGAGGAGAGGGCTTAGTTTCCTACATTAGGTATTTGGAGTTAAGTTAGGAAAAATTTCTTACCTGCACAAATCATGCTTCGTCATCTAAGCCTTGGCCCAACTATTTTGGGTCTCCAAAACAGTCTTAATAGGACTACTACAGTGAACATCTATATATACATCCAGGCACACAAAGAAAGAAAAGAAAAGAAAAGAAAAAAGGATACATTGGTAATTAAAATAGATCATTTTTATCCATTTATTTGATTTTATTTGGTGTGATTTTGACTCGATTTAGACATTTTTGGAAGGCAGTGGAACCCCCTTGCGATATTCTGCGATAGCCCACAGTGGGAAGATGTTCCTGTATGCTGCATAATGTAACATGCAGTTCTTCATGAAGACTCCAGTAATTTCCTGTGATGTATAAATAATGATTAGAGAACTGAATAATATATATATATATATATATATATATAAAAGGTAGAAACACAGAGATACCAAAGGTTCTCAATATGAATACACTTCTAGAATCTCTTCAATTATAAATCTCTTATAGGTATTTTTATTAAGAAATTACTGTCAGAAGAGAAAAGAAACTTATTCTTTTTATAGATAAATCTGCAAAGAGAATTCTAACACTTAAGTGACAAGAAATAAATCAATAAAACTTGAGCTATATTGTGGATTTAGAATTTAATAGAAAAAAATGTACGATTTTTTTCCAGTGTAGGTCAAATGTATTCAGAAAGAAGAATCTTAAGAAAACAATTGTCCGATGAATTACCTGTTGGGGAAAATCACCATTTTCCATTTGTAAGTTAATCAGTAACTTTGCTGCACGATGCAAAGGTGTCGGATCTCTCTCAGCCTAGTTAATTACCAGGCAAAAGAATTGTTTAACAGTTGGAATTGCTAAGGAGAATCATATACTAGGCAAAATAACTGTATTAGAATAGTGAGTAGCTTATCCAATAATAAGTGCACAAGTACTTAAATGTACAAACTTGAGACTAACCTGCCCAGCATGAATTAGGCCCATCAAAGCCCATGCGGTATGTACTAAATTCGACCGATTGTCTTCCAGAGGTATATATTTCTGTTTCACCCAACATAAAACCACCATATCAAACCAAAAACGAGAGAGAGAGAGAGAGAAATTTTTGTTTAGAGAATCTAAAAATGTAAGCTTTTATGTGATGATACCTATTTCCAAATGTTTGTTTAGATCTTCAATTTCTAATATTTACTAATGCATAAAGGAATACAAACAGGACAAAGTATCCCTTTAACAATGAATATAGAAGATCGTCATTGACAGGCATTCCCTCAACCAACTAACCGGGGTGGCTGCCTAACCGCGTATCAGTCAGCCAAAAAAAAAAAAACAGCGCATGGTGGATGTTGTCTATTGGGCTTCAGTTGTCTAAATTCTATATGAATTAAACCAAGGAATACAGATCACATGATTTGGTACTTAGGAACACTAGTGCTTGAAAGATCTTCTAAGAAATAAGGTATGGAACTCATTAATTACCTTCTCTGGGCATGAACGATAACTCTCTCCCCACCCACCATTATCACGTTGTGTTGCAAGCAGAAACTCAACTCCTTTGCGAACTGTCGGACTGTTGTAGTAAGTCTTCCCAACAGCTGCTAGCCCTCCAAGTGCAAACCATGTGCCATAGGTAAAGCATACTCCCCAATTTCCATACCTGTGCATATGCTCTTATGTAAATGATTCATTATAATTTCTAGTTGAATTCATTTCGGATAATCTATATATATTTCGAGACAATCCGTTGTTTAATCTCTTATTAATCTTCTCGTTGCAAATGTACTAAAATAAGTGTGAAAGATTAATTTATACCATGAACCATCAGGCATTTGTATGTCTTCGAGGAAACGTACTGCATTTGCGATGAAATTTTCTATTTCTTTCTTTCGGTGTCCAGGATATAATTTCTTGAACAATACTAGACCCTGGATTGCCGATGCTGTGCATTCAACGTACCTGGAACATAACACTTGCTAGTGTGAAGGGTATACTGTATGAAAAATTACCATGGAAAAAAAAAATGGTGCAAAAGTCTTACTCATGCTCGATAACAATGTCTGCAAAAAATTCTGTAGGATTGAGCAGCTGAAAGAGAGAGGATATCCGTTAAGATGTGATAACTTACCAAAGGGCAGTCTTGGAAAAGTCCAGAATTATTTGAATATGAGAAAAAAATTACCTCCAACCATGGATCCGCTCCTGCGGGCTCCCAGGCTGCTAAACCGCCATTTTTACTCTACAGCAATACATAAAAAGAGAGCTCATTGATACCAATAGGAAAATTCAGTGAAACCAAAGAAACTGAGGGCAAAAGAAAAACATTTAGAAGTGTTCCCATAGCGATAGCATATGAAAGTAAATGTTTCTCTGAGACAACGATGTGAATTGAGAAAATAAAGTCATGCTTTCCTCGGATCTTTTCACTAGAAAGCAATAACTTTAATATCATGTTTATCTAAAGACCTTATTTGTGTGCAGAAAAGGTGTAGTTAGTAATGGTTGTAGCTTCAAAGTTGACTGAAACAGCTAGCTTTAATATAAGTTACTCCTTACTTGTAAAGAAATAAGGACATTGACAGAATCATATAGCCGCTCTGGTTCCATTTTTTCACCAACAATTTCGGGTGGCAACATTGACAGCAAGAGACAACACTGTAGAAGAGAGGAGGTGGTCATGATAATCCTTGTGACTGGCAAAACTGTAGAAGATAGGATTGCTTGAACAGAGTTAGTTACCTTTAGTCCTTCCGCTGTGCAATCCGAGACTTGCCACCCGTGATCTTGATCTGAGAAAGTCCATGACCCTTTGGAAATGTGGCGGAACATGCTTCGAAAGTCACCAGAAGGGTTGTCTTTTACCTTTGAAATTTAAAAATTATAAAGCATATAAATAGGCCTATGAATGAACTATTAGATGGTTAGAGTCGAGAAATGATTTCTGGAATTAAGATGAAACCTGTGAATTCTTTACGTAGTCATGTCCTTTCCTAAGAGTAGTCCCAATTTCATCAAGAGAGAGATTACTAGCGAGAACTGCTTGAATAGCAAAACCAGTGTCCCACTGCTGACTTCCAAAACTCTGCCATAAATAAAAAGACAGAGCAAATTTAGTACTTACTATTAACAATCTTATATTTAGTATGCATGCACATGGACAAAATATCGAGCTTTTGGGGTAATGGTTTAAGATACTTTGAGTCTTTTTATAAGTTTAAAAAATCAATCATTGTAATTCAATTTTGTATTTCTTTACTGAAATTATAAGGCATCTCCTTGCCTTGAAGGGTTTGGGATACCCTCTGTTACCAAAACAAAACAAAAAACAAAAGATTTCAAACCTGCATTTTCATTCCATCCTCAGCAACCCACATGTAATCTGGGATCCTGGCAAGGTGATACTTAAAATGATCCCCTTCTGGATCATCCACCCAACAAGCAAGCATACATAACACCTGTGCAGGTCAAGTAAACATGAGGCAATTTTCTCGAAGAAGATATAATAGAGCCAGAACAAGCATATCTTGATTTTAAGACATTCTATTTTTTGCTATTTTAGCAATTGGTAGCCTGACCCAGCAGAGTTTCAAATTATTTTTTTTCTTTTACCTTTTCAACACATCCAATGGTAAGGTATCGACTATTCTCATCTTCGTAATGAATGTGCTTCATTGTTGTTTGTAGAGCCTTTTCTCTCAATTTGCTAAAGGGCCAACGGGTCAGAAGAGGCTCCGTGCAAATGTAAAGACTATCCCAGAGCAAGTCTTGTATTAGAGGATGGGGGTAGTACAGATCCTCCTGCAATTACATCTCAGCATTAGCTTTTCTGAGTATGAATGAACTGTTAAATAATATAGAATGATGTGTGTGTGCTGCAAAAATATGGAAAATTGGAACCAAATTAGATGTAACCAACCTTAGCACACTGATGCCGTAGTTTCCTCCAGTTTATTGTATCGTAAGGTTGAGTGTGAAGCTCTTCCCTCAATTGTAAAATGAGATCGGTGATCGGTCCAACAAACCTCTTCCCATATAAATACGACATAGGCATGTAAACCATTCGACAGTAGCACCACATTTTTGCTGCATTGCACAGAGAGAAGTTAAATATCATAGAGAAAGAGAAAGAGATCGAGGGTGGTAAATTAAGCATTTGTAAATATCATAATTAGTTATCATATATTATAAGGAGAGGAATAGTGAGAAGAGACCTGGATGCATAGGGAGAAAGGAAGGAAGGATCCAAAACTCAGGGGGCATTGGGTTGCTGCCTGCCCATTCATAGAGTCCAAGAATCTGCACCAAATACATATATAAGATCTAAGTTAGTGAATTCCTTAGAAATGAAGAGACAGAAGTATATAAAAAGGAATAATGGGTACTGGTTTATACCGAAAGCCAAGTCTTTCCCCAAGAGGGGATGGCAGCGATACCGCCACGGTCACGGATCCACTTACGCCCTCTTGCAGCGGCGTTGTCCTCACCGCCATCAGGTCCTTCTCCTAGCAAACGCATACAAACGTAGCTAAGTGTTGTACAGAACATGGTGCTGTGACCCTCTATGTGAAATCCCCAACCTCCATCTTCGTTCTGCACAACAACAAAAATAATTATAATTATTTTTGTTTTTCTTTAAAGCCCCTCAAGAGAGGTAAGGGGGGTTTGGCATGGACCCCACCAGTTTTTGTTAATAAAGAAGATATAAAACCTTACCCTTACAAAACCAACTTTAATCCAACTTTAATCATTAATTAGAGTCTTAAGAAAACCTCGAATTACCTGATGGTAGTATATGTAGCGGAGAATCTCTCTGCGATGCTCCGCCGAAAAGACGCCATCAAGATGACCCGTAATGTACAGAATCATGACCTGTAACAAATATATATATATATATATTAAATGAATGAGTAAAGATAGTGTTAAAAAAGAGTGTCCATGTATTGATCCAAGAGGAGTGCTTAGCCGAGTCGCATTTACTCAAGTTGTGGCTAGCACATGGAGGAGATGTTTAATGTTTTAATAATTAAAATAAAATAAAATCTGACAATGTTTGACATTTGTTTGGCCTCAGTTGCATCTTTGAAAGATTTGCTACTGGGACTAGCAAAATCGACTCACCAAAGGTGGAAGGAAATAGAGAGGGCCAGCATTTTCGGCGGGCCAATGACCGTCGCTGGCCTGCATGGCCGAATAGAAATTGACGGCCCTCTTCAATGTGTCTGTGGCTGCCTCATAGCTTATTTCCTCATCCTCACCCACTGTCACTGGACCTATTGTTTGTTTGAAATTATTGTCTTTCATGAACTGCATTTTAACCAACAAACATTGAGATTAGTGAATAAACAAATCCATCATCTCCAACAAGGACACATTATTTGATAATGGATATTATTGTTACTCACATTTTTCTTTTCACTTGAAATCCTCTACCGGTGTTACGACCATAAAGGTCTTTTAAGTGTTTTTTTTAACTCTAGTTAACAACTTTAACCTTTAGAGTTAATATTTTTCAATATTATTTTTTCTAAAATTCAAGATTTGATGGCTGGACCTTAAGAGTTAGTGATCAATCTTAATCACAATTAAGGGGTATTAAAAGGAACATGTGATGTGGAAAGTAACCAAACTCCAAGGAGTCTAGTTATAACCGTAAAAAATTCCAGTGTTTTCTTTTTAAGTGATTTATATCTAATAACATATGGACATGTATTAGATAAAATAAAATTTAAAAAGGCGTTTATTTATTTTGGCAAAAAAATTGAAACTTTGAAACCATAATTTCTTGAAATATCAGCATATATTTTGTGAAGATATTTTGATCCAATAAAATATTTAAAATTTTCAAAATTTCACTGAGATATTTGAATTTTTTTTAATTTTGATTTCAGTTTGGCACCGAAATTGTTGGGATTTCAAACCTTAAACTGTAGAGTAGAACTAAAAGATAATGTTAAATTGTACAAAGATGAAAAATATAAAAACTTTAATAGGGGTAGCAACTAATAGGGAGGGGTTCAGCACTTAACCCAATTATAAATAGAGTAAAAAGGCAAATCCAGGCCCATCCAACTAAAGAATTCATCAAGCTTTACTAGGTACAGCAACGGGCCGGGTTTGGCTGGGGCACCCCCAACCCTATCCTGCCCCTAATGGCAAGACTCCTACCGCGTTCCCGTCCCAAACGCAGGCGGGGCGGGCAAGATGGGGCGGCTTAAATCCTTCCCCAGCCCGAAACCAACTCAGGTTTAACCCTCCATTCCTAAACTCGCCTCTACCTTTTTTAAAAGCTCCCCAAACCCCCAATAGGGTCGAGGTTGGGGTGGAGCAGCTTAAATCCATCCCCAATTGTTGGGGTTTAACCCTCCATTCCTAAACTCGCCTCTACCCTATATAAAAACTCCCCAAACCCATCCCAATAGGGATGGGGTGGGGCGGGTTACCCGATTAACCCGGCCCATTGGCGTTCCTATGCTTTACCAATCAAATTTGAGAAGCCCAGCCCATTCAGCAGGCAGAAAACATCAACCTAAGTGGTGCAAACATCGGATGAACTTGACTAGTTACGCCATAAATGGCCCACCCCACTTACTAATTTCTTTTAAAGTGTGGCCACAAAACAGGAACAAAATCTCAATGGCATGACAATGTGAAAGCCAATGCAAATATTCAGTTGTCCCGATTATATGAATTTAGAGCTTCTATAAAGAGCAAGCAAGGTTTCTTCTCGAGATACTCATAAGTTTATTCCACATAAATGATTTTATAAATTATTTCCTTTCTATATCACTCTAGGTTAAGGGGTCAATGGAGACAAATATTATCCATATCCGATTTTTTTTGCTTAAATATTTATTCAGAATAGGTATTCGACGAAGCGATTCGAATAGTATTCTTACTATCCATGCATAATTGAAGACAAATTCAGATATTAATATATCCGATTTCACAAATATCCGAGTAATTATATATATATATATATATATATATATATAGATATATTATAAGTTCATTAGACTAAAATACATTATTAATATATACCTTTACATAATTCTATGATAATAAAATTTTATTTTGAGTATAAATAGGATAAATTAGTAATTTATTATTTTTAAAATTAAAATTATATTTTTGATAATTATTATTTTTTTAATTTTTTTAAATATTCAAATAATTTTATTATTATTCAAATTCTAATATTTTAATAAAAATCGGATAGAAGTACTCTATTTCACTATCCATCGGATATTTAATCAAATTCGGATAATCGAATATGTAATCGAATACGAATTCAAATATATTACTATCCACTTCGATTTTGCTCTGTTTGTAGCTAGGGATGCGTTTGAGGCGAGTTTGAACAATGTTTGGCCCTGCTTGGCTTGGTTTGAAATTTTTTCATTTATGTTCGAGCTCAACTCGATATGTAGTTCGAAAAGTTCAGCTCGAAGCTCCGCTCGACTAGGCTCGAGCTCAAATTGATTTGAGCTCGAACCGAGCTTGGATTGGCTTGAGCTCGGATTGAATTATTAAAAAATTACTTTTAAATAAAAATAAAAATATTTTTATTATATATATATATATAAAATAATTATATTATTTGTATATATATAATAATGATGATGATATATATATATATATATATATATATATATTATTTTTTATTTTATTTTTATATAATATTCAAGTCGAGCCCGAGCTGACTCAAGCCTCAATCAGACTGAGTTTCGAGTCGAGCCTAGCCGAATCAAATAGACCTTGGATTGAGCTCAACTTGAATACATTTTGAAACTGAAAAAATAGCTCAGCTTAATCAAGCCTATTTTTCAAGCTCAAGCCCGGCTTGATCGGGCGAGACGAGGCGAGCCAAACTTCGAGCTAGCCCGGTTCGGATACACTCCTATTTACAGCTCTACTTGAGCTAGACCAAAATGGTAAAGTAAACACAGTCAGACACTCTATATCAGAGAATTGAAAGTAAAATAAAGTGGGGAATGCAAGCCTTATACATGGGGTGTTAAAAGACATCATTAAGAGAAAACCGATAAAAACTTTGAAAGGGCCCACACCATAAGTGTTAGGTACCTTTTTTTTTTTGCTGGAGTTATCATGTACTTACGTTAGTAATCTTGAACCGGTTAGGTTGTTAGGGGTTAGCATTGGGCAGGGGAGTTCTTGCAACTCATACTCGAGGAGATTCGATCCCCTGACCTCCCACACCTGGAGGGCACACCCCAACCACTAGCGCAAGAGGGCGGGGTGTAAGTGTTAGGTACTTAAACTACATCAAAAGTGCATATTGAGTCAAACTTGATAACAATGGTGCACTGAACTAATGCATTGCTAACACATTACAAAAGTGTCAGGTACTTAAAAAATAACTCTCTCTAAATGTCACACTTATATCTCTCATTTCCCTATGTGTCCCAAATTTAAGAAGTGAAGAGAAAATTTAGGATTGAAACAGTACAAAGAGAGAGAGAGAGAGGGACAATCTCATGTCTCTTACATTTAAGAGTTGTGATAAAATTTAGGAATGGAAACACACTCAAATCTCTACTATTATAATCAGAGAATGAGGGGTAGGTACGGTTGATTGACTTTTTTATTATGACAAAAAAGTTTTTATTATTCTATTCTTATTTGAAAGTGAGTAAATATTAAAGGGTATTAAAGTCATTTCAAAACTATTAACTTCAATCTCTTAGTTAGGGTTGATTCCCTCAACTTTCTACTCCTATTTTCTCTCTCCCACTCTTTCACTCTCTATGTGTTTTTAACTGCTGCACAACTCACAATTTCTAACACATTTTCTCTCACGTTTCTCCTCTAACACATGTGCATCACATGAGTCTCATTAAGGTCACTCTTTCCATTCTCTCTCCCTCTTCCCTCTCTCACATGCATCGCACAAACAGCCCACTAGAATTCAAATTTGAAAAAGGGGAGAGGCATTGAAAAATCTTAAAGAAAGAAAAATTCCAACTCCACTAAATTTCCACATGTCCCCTCCATGCATGTGACTTTCATTACCTAATAAACTATGGAAGAGTTTTTCACATGGACAAAAATTCCAAGCAGCACATGTTCATTCCATAAGACTTTTTTTTTTTTTTTTTTGTAGTGAGACCAATGTTTTAAAAACCAGATTGGTCGGTCACTAACCTGGTCTAGGAAGCGGATTGGTCCACATCAGTCGAACTGTTGGGTTAATTGGGTTGACCCAATTGCATCAAATGATGTCATATATTTAATTAGTATTAATTTACTAAACATTAAAAATTAAAATATGTATAGAAATATTCTTTTAAAGAAAACACAATCAATTAAAGAATTCATCTGCTTCACTTTCCTCACGTGTGTGTGTGTCTATATATATATATATATACACACACTAGTAGAGACCCCGTGCGTTGCATGGATAATAATTTAAGAATATCTAAATTTAAATAATAATATTTATTTATTTAAAATTAAGTAATATATTTTAAGAATATTATAAAAAATGTTTTCAAAAATATAATTTTATTTTTAATTGTTAAACATTATTATTTGTATTAATTAACTGGTTTTATAATAATAATTCATTATTATTTAATATAAAATCATAAGTTTCTTAGTATTAAACTTAAATTAATACACCCAGAGATAAGAGAGGACTCTACACTAGTGGAGATAGAGAGGGCTCTAGGATGAGATAGTGGGTCCAAAATCTACTTGCAAGAGTTGGACATAAGAGAAGACTCTACAATAGTGGAGATAGAGAGGCTCTACGATGGGATAGTGGGTCTCAAACTTGAACGGTAGGGATTAAAGAGAAAAGCCATGTGTCATCTCTAAAATAAAACTTGTAGGATTGAAGGGATGCGAGTTTATAGAGGAAATAGAGAAAGTCTTATTTTTTTATAGTATAAGTAGTAGATATCATTCTAATAATAAAAGTATAAGGAGTATGCAAAATTTTATGTGGACGTAATTACGCTTCACTATTTATAAAAAAATTTATAATGTATAGTTAAAAAGTATTATGTATAGTATTAGGTGGGACCCATGAGACTCACTATTACCTATTAATTATCTAATTTTCTCTTTTTTGGATAAGGACTCTCTATTAGTTGAGAGTTAGTAGGACTCATTAAAATTATACTAACCTAATGTGGGACCCATGAGACTCACTATTACGCATTAAATCTCTAATTTGTTATTTTTATGGATAAAGACTCTCTATTAGTAGAGAGTTAGAAGGATTCCTTAAAATTATACTAATCCCATGTGACTACTATTTTTATAAATAAGGATTCTCTATTAGTAGAAAGTTAGAAGAACTCTTTAAAATTATACTAATCCCATGGACTCTTTTTCTATGTCTATGGATAAACAAAATCTATTTATATTTTAAAGTCAAAAACACCAATATTCTAACCATGAATAATAATAATAATGTCATAATATTTATTTTTAATATTATATTACTAGAAGATTATTACAATTCCTTGCTTTTAATACATTTATAAGTGGGACCAGTAAATAATCTAGCTATTAGTAAATCTTTTCTGATATAAAATTTAAATTAATGTAAGAACTATTAAATTTAATTACTGAAATTAATGTATATAAATATAATAATTTATTAAGAAATTATTTAATATAAAGAGAGTAATGTGATGTCTAATGAAAATATATTGAAAATTATATTAGATTTTTTTTAAAAGTTAGTTTTTAATTAATGATGAAAAAGTTAAACGTGCAAGGCACGTGTAATTTTACTAGTATATATATATATTATCTTTCTCTTTGTAAGTTTTACTGCAAAACATCTATTTTATGTTTTATATTAAGCAATTATTAATTTAATATAGTAATTTCAATCATGTGCTCCTCTCAAGAGCCTATAGACCTAGTTTGGACTTATATGAGGGAGCCAATATAGATTTTTCTTTGATATGCGAGGAACTATAGATTTTAAAAGTTTTAAATTTGGCTTTTGCAATGACCCAAGCAGTTCAAAGAAAATTGTTCGGGTCACACAGGTCATCCGGTTTCAACTAGTTCAATTAAGGTTAGAAGCTTGACTCAGAGTGTTCAAACCAACCCGGTTAGTAATTTATATCACTAACCTCTCTTTCTAATCATATGTGTTGTGTACGCTAAGAGAAGGTGGGTCCCACCGATATTTTATATATAAACCCTCATAATTTTTCTCTTCTCCCGAACCTGGTATTTAACTTTTTCTTATAAGTGCAAAGCATTTTAGACAATATAAGCAAATGACTTTGTGTGCCCCCACACAAAATAATTTGTTTGGACGGTGAGAGTAGAGAGCAAATCTTCTGGTCAGCCCCTAATACCAAAGTTGGTATTAGAGGCCCACATACCCAATAACAGTGTTACACCTCATAAATCATTTGGATTTGGCTCATTTAATACACTGTTTATTATCCAACCCAAATAAAGGGTATTAGTTTTGCCTGAGCTTTTATGCATTTAAGAGGTTAAAGACACCCCTACTTCCAAAAAAATTATGTATTTAAGAGGTTAGAGACACCGTTTTTTTAAGGAGCAATGAAATTTGTGTACTTACGTCCGTTTGAAACCCATCCTCGAAAGGTTTACTAGCCCTTTAACTTCCTATAACTGTGGTTAGCAGTCACTAACCCGACTGTGGTTAGCAGTCACTAACCCGAATGGAAGGAGACCTATTAATATTCTTTTTTTAAATACCAAGGACCAAGGGTAAATGTTTTAACCTTAAGGATTAGTTGATCTTAACCACAGTTAAAATGAGTTAAAGGAGACACCTTAAATTTTTAATTTTGAAACCAAGGTTAGATTCTAAAAACCAAGGATGGTAAGTGAACCTTAGTGGTGGGTGAATCTTAACAACAGGAGCATAACTGGATTCCCCAAAATCTAACTATGGTTAAGATTCACTCACCCATAGAGTTAAAACATCTAACTTTGGTTTTTTGAAAAAAAGTAAAAAAATAAAGTTAATATGTCTTTTAACTCCTTTAAACCGTGATTAAGGTTCACTAACCTTTAGGATTAAATAATCTAACCTTGGTTTCTAAATTCAAATTTTAAGGTGTCTCATTTAACTCCTTTTATCTGTGGTTAAATTCAATTAACTCTTACAGTTAAAGCACGGAACCTTGATTCTTGGTATTTTTTTAAAAAAAATTAATGTCTCCTTCTAGAAGGGTTAGTGAACCCTAACCATAGTTAAAAAGAGGTAAAGGGTTAGTGAACAAATGAGTTTTAAACTAACCTAAGTGCACAAAATTTCACTGCTCAAAAAAAAAATTTCTTAAACGTAAAAAAGCTCAAGGCAAAAACAAAAATTTCATTTTTAACCTTTCTTTGTGCATTAAATGAGGCAAAGCATACAGGACTCTAGTATCAACTTCAGTATTAAGATCCACTAAAAGATTTGCTTTCGGGAGAGTATGCTTCTCTTGTTTAATTACTTTCTAGCTTTCCGTGCTTCCCAAGGCGCAATTAATTATCCACGTCTCATGTGAACATGGAAAGTGACTAAAGACTCTTGATCCTAGGATATAGCATCAAGAGTTTGGACTATTGGATTGAAAATCCAACGGTTTTAAATGGTGGTTCCACTTAACAGTATTGGATTTTCAATCCAGCAGTCCAGCTCTCCACAATCTCTCTAATATCTACATTTTAAAATCACTTTCCTCCGTAAACAGCATGACTCTGTAAGCATTCGGGAGGAGAAAATTTTCTGATGATAGCATTCCAAAAAGAGAGAATAATTAAGATTAAAAGAAAAAAAAAAAGTTCATAACTCATAAGACATTACCTAGCAGAGCCCACCACTGCAAATTATCTCCGATGGACGAGATAATCGAGGCAATACAAAATAATATGTGTCTTATGACTTCAGTATTAACAATAAAAAAAGAAAGACATTTCTGTTAATTAAATTATTTATGTAATTTCAAAAATGCCCCTGTAAAGCCATTTTTTGGGTTGCTCCAGTTACTCGCTACGCTGAACCGGAACTCGATTTAAATACCCTTCGGAAAACACCTTGAAGGTGTTGACCGGCGGCTTGCATAGAGTATTTGAATCAGGTCTATTTGAGAGAGAGAGAGAGAGAGAAGTGACCTGTAGTCGCAGCAGCACATCGCCGCTGGGCTTGACAAAAAATCGATTCTTTCGGAAGTGGAGGCGAGCCTTTTCGACCTCAGCTCGCTCTTCGGGTGTCCCGTAATCGGGGTCGAACTCCCATGTCTGCCGTCCAACATGGTTGTTGGTGCTGTATAGATAGGGGCCACCGCCTTCCGCGATCTTTAGTCTCCACATACTCTCTTACCTGATCAACGACCACCTTTCTCCGATGCCTACACTTGTACGGATTATAAACCAAAATGTTTCAGACACTTGATATATAAACAAGGAAGTACCTACAGTAAATAAGATTCTGTTTCTAACTAACCAAATAACTCAATTGTTTACTTCTGAAAAAAACCCCCTCCAAAATCAACATAATTAGAACTCACAACCCAACTCAA
The DNA here is from genome assembly GCA_015143295.1 of Tetracentron sinense. Lineage (NCBI taxonomy): Eukaryota > Viridiplantae > Streptophyta > Magnoliopsida > Trochodendrales > Trochodendraceae > Tetracentron > Tetracentron sinense. The sequence continues at coordinate 855,794 of CM026565.1, read as the reverse complement.
TTAGACACTATATTAATTATACTTGATTCCTTCATAAACCCATTTGAATTTATCCTTCTATATAATTCACGAAATGCAGCAGACTACTAGCTAGTACCAAACAGAGAAAATATAAATAAAAATTTTGGTTTCTTCAAGAACCCACTATTTTTCTTGGTGAAATATATTCTAGAAATCCACTTCCAATTGAAGCTGTAATTATAATCAACACAATCTTGTCATATTCACTCAAAATAAACCCTATCACATGACTAGAACCATGTTTATAAAGGGAGGGAAGAAGAATAGAAAAAGAAAAGCAATCTCTGCATACTTAATTAGACGCAAGCTCTATACCTTTTTAACACTTCAAAAGGAAGAAGGCATGTAAGTGCTCACTCAGTACTGGAGGTGATGAATGTAAACTCCTAGAGAGACCGCTAGCCCCATTTATATAGATATATGTGTTTCTCTCTATCTTTCTCTTGTGGACGTCAGTAGTGGGACAGAAATTAGAAAAAACGACGCAGTACTATATATATTTTCAGGGTGAGGCATTCCAAAGAGATATGACGGCTTTGCTGAAGAGTTTGAGAGTTGAGACTTCAATAATTCATGTGGATGGCTGCACATGGTTGCATATGATCCAAAAATTAATTATGGTTTATTATCAAAGGCCTAAACCGTTCACATGCATTGGCAGTGGACCCCACCTTACACCTTGATCTCATACACACCTAACCCTTACAGAGATAATCTGTGTAAGAACATAAACCCATTCCAGTAATATAATAGAGGATAAAATTTGTGAGACCCCCTTAGGCTGAGTCCACCGAGGAGCATGGATTTCAGGTGGGGCCTCCCATATGAAATGGGTCCCAGCTAAAATCCCATGCTCTAAGATCATGGTTTCGATGGTCACGGCCCAAGGAGTCTCAGTAGCAAAGTCCATATAATAGATATTAGTAGTATTCACACAAACACAATCTCTCTCTCTCTCTATATATATATATATATATATTGAGAGAGAGAGAGAGAGAGGTGAGACCAATTTGCCTTAGGCTCCATTCTCTTGGTGAAACTTTTAAAGTCCATAACTTCTATTGTTTCATGATGTCTAAAACTATATTATTCTACAGAGTACAAAAGTTTTACGATTCAAGTTCCATAAAAAGTTTTAGATTTTCAAGTTCCATATATATGAAACTTCTTATTGTAGAACTTGTAAATAAATTGAACTCGATAAATCTAAGCTACAATTGAGTGAAAGAGTTAGAAACTCTCTCCCCTTTCTAAGAGTCTCTTGTTCTTAAATATTAATGTTCCTAATTTTTAAAAGTCCTATAATATGAACGGAGCCTAATGTAAGAATCGAACGATGCTTAGATTTTGATAGCTCTCTCTCTCCTAACATTTGATAAATCCCACCCGAAAGTGGATTTTACCTTACCTTTTTGATCTCCAATTGTCCTCAGATTCTGCTCCTCCGCCTGGATTCACCCCACCTTTCAAAACCTCGATTCTAGGTGCATCCCATCAATGGAGCTTCGGGTTTACCCTTTTAAAAAAAATCTATCAAGTGACGTACCTAACTAATACAAGAGTGCCAACAGATTTAAGTGGGACCATGTGATTCCTCGTTTTCCATGCGCTTGAGTTTTTTTTTTTTTTTTTTTTTAAAAGTAGGGATACCCATTTCCTATTATATATATATATATATATATATATATAACTCAAGAATGCAGATTTTTTTTTTTTGTAAATTAGGCACATGTATATTTATATTTATATATATAGTATATGTACAGGTAAATACACAAATTTGCAAGAAGAAATGTGAAAAAATAATTTCTGAAATGTTCATGAGATTTTAATTCGGAAAAGTTCTCCAAAGTGCTTTATGATCTTTCTAACTTATATAGCACCGAAACAGCAAAGTAAAAGCTCTCTTAAGTCTCTCAGACAACGCAATTATATGTGCAGTTATGTCTAATCCTTTCCAACTGCCATGCAACTCTCTCAATTAAATTAGTAGTTGTCAGTTTAATTTCTCAATTGAATTTTATGGTTCACCTCCTCTTTTTTTTTTTTTTTTGTCTTTTGTCTTTTCTCTCTCTCTCTCTCAAAACAATTAAAGTGATTGCTGCTTTTGGCTAATCAAAATATTTGTACGGATGAGATACGGTTTAAGTGTTCCCTGGATTCTCTTTTCAAATACGGTGGATACTCTTTAAGGGTACTTTAGACATTGAATTATTTGTTTTTTAAGCTGACAAAAATGTCCTTTGATGGAATCTTTTTTTTTCCTCTTTTCGAAAAGTAGAAAGGACAACATCAATCCAGAACATTAGATGACATCCTTCTATTTAACTCTTTTCCCATAATTTTTAGGGATAAGTATGGTTTAATCACCTATGTCAAAAATATCACCTAAAAGGGCACGATTTGAAAACTTTATCTCATTCTAAAAAAAAAAAAAAAAAAACTTTATCACCTAAAAAGACATAATTTGAAATTTTTTACCAAATAAGGAATGTATCTCAACATTACCCTTATTAGTATTTGAGTTTTATATGCATAGTTAAGGGGTAAATATGTCAAAAGTGTACCCTTCTCTGTCGGTGACGCAAGGAGGGGCGTCTCGGCTCCCATTTTCTTATCATGTGTCGCTCTTTTAACCCCATTTAATTGTGGTTAAGATTCATTCACTCTTAGGGTTCACCCATCTACCCTTGGCTTTTAGAAAAATAAAATAAAATAAACTTAACTAAAGGGTTAAAAATAAAACCCGAGTTGAAGGGTCGGCTATGTGAGACCGAGGAGGAATAGTCCCCTCCTTAGCCGACGAGGGGACTATTGCTCAATTTTTAATTTTGGAGAAAAAACTATTCAAATTAAATTATGTCGTCACACACTTTTTTAGCTCAAAATTCAAAATTATAGTTAAAATACAATTTTTAATTCTGGTGAAAAACTACTCAAAATTATGTCGTAATGCACTTTTTTTAGCTCAAAATTCAAAATTATAGTCAAAATATTACTAATTTATATTAAAATTAAATATTTCTAAAAAAAATATTAATATTTAATAACACATATCCTTATTTTTATATATTTATAAAAAAATTGTGAATTTTTCTACGATTTTAAATTCCCCTTTGAATTTAAAATAATAATATTTTGTTGCTAGATTATAAGTTTATAGTTGTTACTGCTATTATAATAAGATACGTAATATATTAATACAAGTCCCTTAAATATTTCTACTAACCTATTTAAACTATTAACCTATCCAAAAAATTGCTAATTAGATAAGTAAATTTTATATAACATATATAAATATATTAAATAAAAGATTTAAAATATTTCAATTGCAAAAATATTGAAATGTATCAAGAGAATATTTCAATCCAATAAAATATTCAAAATATTAAACTTACTAAAATTTCATTGAAATAAGATTTTGAATCCCCCCCCCAAAAAAAAAGTTACAACTTACAACCTGTTGTTCACTTTCCATTCACCACCAACTTTCATAATTATCAAGATGACTATTTTAAGAAAATAGAAAACAATTACTATTTGGATTTAATTTTTTTTTTTAAAGATTGCTATTAAGAATCGATTTATTTTTAAAACAATTAAACAAACCTAATTGTTCATCACATCATCATATGCATAGACTTGGGATCACCTCCAGTGCTTATTGCAGGGGAGACCGCCAACATTAACCCAAAACTGAGAACGAATCACATCCAATTGTGATTGAACTCAGTGAGAGTTCAATCGCACCCATAGGTCAACACATGTCCCTTTTAACCTATATATTAACTGTGATTAAGATTCACTAAACCCTTAGGGTTCAACAATCCAATCTTGAATTTTAGAAAAAAAAATTAAGATTAGATTGTTGAACCCTAAGGGCTAGTGAATCTTAATCAGAGTTAATATGAGTTAAAAAGGACATGTGTTGACTTGTATGTGTGATTGAACTCTTCCTAAGTTCAATTGGTATTGGCTGTAATTCAATCTCCACGGAAGCAGCCACCTGCCCTTGTGTTCACTACAAAAAAATGAAGCTCTTAGACGAGAATGTTGTGCAAATGCAAAAGGTGAATGTGTCAATCTACCCGTCAGCAAGCACCGGAGGTGATACCAAGTCATATCTTCTTTATTATTATAATGCGAGAGACGTGTGTAGATGATTTTTTCGAAATTCCTAAACTATCCTTATTTAAAAAACAAAACGTAGGTTTAAAGTTTTACTTTAATTCCCAAACTACCCTTGCCTTTTTTCCTTTAATTCCCAAACTAACACTTGCTCATCTATCTATTTAGAATCACAAGCAATCGCGATTGAACTCAGGGTGAGTTTAATTGCATCCGCAGGTTAACACGTGTCCCTTTTAACTCCTATTAACTATGGTTAACTCCTTCCCGTCGCTCTCACGTGCATTGCACGTGCCACTAACGAGTTCAATCGTACCCGCGGGTTAACACGTGTCTCTTTTAACTCTTATTAACTGTGGTTAACTCCTTCCCCTCATTCTCACGTGCATCCCACGTGCCATCCGCTAGTGTATATATATATATATATATATATAATGAAAATGAGAAGAAATAAGGGACAAGAAGAAGGTGTCAAACACGTTACATTATCAAGTAAATTGACATCTACCATCTCACCTCAACAACCACCGCCACCTTGAATCAATTCTTCTTTTTTTCTTTTTTTTTCTTTTTTTTTTTTGCGTTTTCTAAAGATATGCAACTTTCTGGTCAGTTCCCTTAACTGACCAGAAAAGTCATGCATGCCTGTTTTGACCCAAATTTGTCAAATAAAACTCAATTTAACCTCTTAAATGAATAAATAAAAGTCAAATTTGGCATTAATTTTTTTTTTGTCTTTTTGGGTTGTGACTCAGGTCCGTCAACTTTGCATCCCCAAAGCCTAATGCTATTCCAATGCTGATGCGAGCATTCAAGAAAAATGTCAATACATAAACAATTCAAGTCGGTCTAATATTTGGTGCTATGCTCCACCATTTAATGAACTGATTCGTGTGTTTCCATTGTAGTTCATCATCCTCACTTGACTTTTACCCTTGCACTTGTATACACTAAAGTCTATTTCACATTGGTATTTTCGCCGGGTTTTAGATTTGATGCTTCGACAAAATGGGTGCCCAAACCCACTTATAGTTGGGTTTGGTCCATTCCAAATATACTCAACCAGATCCAAACCCGTGCTTGTGTGCATGGATGGTTGTTGGATCCACTACAGACCCGTCCTAGCTAGTTTTCTATTTCTATTTTTTGCTATGACTTTTCAGTTGTCTTTTTTGTTCTCCTTGCTAATCTTCTCTCCCTATTATTTGCTCTCAATTCTTAGGTTTTGGTTTTGTCTCTCTCCAATTTCTCTTCATTATTTACTTTCTCTTCGTTATTTGCTCTGAATTATATCATAGGGTAATGCTTGTGAGACTGTCCAAGCTAGAGACCACCCCCGAGACCGTGCGTGTAATGCACGGGATTCAATATTTTTTTGAAGTTTGTGCTTTTTTTTTTTTAAATCTCATGCATTACATGCATGGTCTAGGGGTGGTCTCTACCCTGGACGGTCTCACAAGCATTACCCTATATTTTTTTTATTTTTTTTTTGAGGTTTTCAATGGTGAGGGTGGGCTGAGTACTTTGAGTTCGGATGGGCTGGCAAGAGCGCTCGATGTTGTGTTGTTGCCCATCTGTTTCTTGCTAACATCGGTCCCACATGCAATAGTGATGGACCCGACATCAATAGAGAATGAACCTCACATGATTTCAAGACACAAACGGATAATAATGCAATAGTGACCACTATAGCACATCCGAACTCCTTTACTTTCTCATGTTGGGACGCGTATAAACAGCGGAATTGTGACCTATGGCTTTAGCAAAATGGAACTAGGAGCATGAGCTTGAAGCTTAAGCATCGGTTATGAACCAAGTTAAGCTAGGTTTTCTCCTCTACGGGATTTTGCACAACAATTGGGTATAGTGTGGTGTACCTTAACAAGTCTCAAAAGAGACACACAAGAATTTCCTTGAGAGACACGATTCTCTCTTTACCAAGAATAGGGGATATTTATACACCAAGAAAAGAGTCGTTAGACTCCATAAATCCATTCCTTAATTCTTGCTAAAGGCATCTAAATCAACGGTCTAAATTAAACCACTTAATCCTTAACTCCCTTAGCTTAATGTAACGGTTCTAACGGCTCTTTGGGTCTTAATCACTTGGTCAAAGTGGCTGTTAGGCCATTTGACTAAATCTAAGACATCCAACGGTCATCCTTTGCCAAGATACCTACTCTGACTTAGAGATGATCTAATGCTCCTCATCCCACAATACTAACATAAAATTATGCACAAATGTATGCATGGAGTTTGAATATAATTAAATATCATATAGTATATTTCTAAAACATGAACATGCATGTAATGATGTGCACAAGTGTATAATGCATGTGGGAATTCACATTGTTGAGGTTAGATTTATCCATCAATAATCATAGCCGTTCGATTGAGGGATTGTAGCCACTCGATCCCATTATCCAACATCTCACACACTTTCATTTTATGTGTTAGAGTCCCTCTCTAATTAAGCAATCAAAAAAGAAAAAGAAAACAAAATTGTTAGCCCCATTGTTGGCTGGAATTCTGGTTTGTGACGGGTATGCCAGTGCCACGTGGCACAATCAGACAGAAACCTTTAGACCCCGGGCACCGAGTCGGACAGAGTGACCGAGAGCGCATTCGCTTCGTCCATCCGGTCAGCAACCGCCACAATGTATCGATTGGGCGATTAAGAGAGGGGGGATTCGTGTAGAGACCCAAACTTTCTTTCATGTCATTAACACAATTAATAAGGGTAGAATAATCTTTTGTTATGTTAATATGCATGTTTAAATTTATGGCTAAGTGGTGTGGTGTGTTTAGAAGGCATAAGTGAAGGGGGATCCGGATAAAAATTTATGCTGAAACTGGATCCTAATGATTTTTACACCATAGAAAGCAACTAAAATTATCTAGGAGTTTTATTCATATTACTTCGGTGAATGATGTTCACCGGTAAAGCTAAATCCACTCGAACCGTCAGAACTTTTTGTAGAGATTTCTCGAAGAAATACACGAAGCTCGATCCTTGTTCTTTGTTATCCCCACGAAGCTTTAGAATCTCTACTTAGAATTGAAGAAATAAGAAGAAGAAGAAAATGAATTATTGGTGTAGACTATCTACCAATCAAAACCCTAGAGTTCAAAACCCTAGAATTGAAAAACCCAACTTGGAGCACTCTTGAAGCTTCATAAAATCCCTAGGGTATACCCTAGGGGCTCACGGTTTTGGAGAGGAGAAGAGGGAGAGAGAAAATTCTGGAGAAAATAATGTTAATCCTCCTCCTTACGTTTTGGGTGTTGGGGTATTAATAGATTGTGTAGAGCCCCGAAAATTTGGTTCACTGTTCATGTGAACAGTGCCCTTGTATGGTGTGTGTAAAGGCCTAAGGCCTTACATAGTGGTCTTGGTATTATGGTGAGTCCAGTGAGGGTTTTAGGTATATATTTGGAGTCTTAAAATGAGAGTATAAAGATACTCTAAGTGGTTAAAAACAAGGGTATAAAATACCCAAGGTGTTTAATGGGTTGTGAGTGAATAGTGCTAGTGCGCGAGGCATAAAGGGGTCGGGCGCTCTCATACATGTTGGTGTATGTTAAATAATCACTTAGAAGCATTAAAAATATATGGAAGAATGCTTAATGAGGTGTGAGTATGGTTTTGGACCTGAGGGAAAAGAGTGTGAAAACACTCGAAGTGTTCTAGGTGTTGAAGAGGTATGTTTCAGGATTTCCCTCAACTTTACAAAGCCTTAGTTTAGGCGTCGTTGCTCAGAATCAAGTGATTCTTGAGTTTTTGGAAAAGTATTAGAACTCTCTATGAGGTTTATGTTGATCATTTTTCTGGAATTTGAGTTGGGGTTAAGTTAAACACCCGATTTCCAAAATCGGGTCTGCTACAAATCTGGGTTGCTGAAACCCATTTCCTGACCAGTCAGCTTTAGGGGCGAATTTGTCCATGAAAAGGAAGAATTAGGATTTTTGTAAACATGAAAGTTGTTTCCCTTCGAAAGACGAATCCAGCGCAAATTGAATCGTCAAAATCCGAGAAGTGAGTCAAAAGTTATGGCCGAAATACTAAAGCGGGAAAAATCTAGAAAACATTATGTTAGAGCTACGATCGATCGTAGAAGACCTACGAACAATCGTAGTTATGAACGATCGTAAAGCTCCAGAAATGTTGAAAACTCACTGGGAAGGCTACGATCGATCGTAGGAAGCCTACGAATGATCGTAGAGCTCCGAAAACTGAGCAAACTCACTGTAAAACCTACGATCGATCGTAGGAAGCTTACGAACGATCGTAGGCACGCGAATCAAACTCTTTAGTGCGTGATTTTTTTAGGGTTTTCACCCCTTGGCCTATAAATAGGGGACCTTTTTGGGGGTTTTGGGTTACCCTATACCTAGAGAGAGATCTTAGAAGAGAAGGGAAGAGATTGGAGGATTTCAAGAGGGGTTTTGGATTTGGAGAAGAAGAGCACAAATCAAGCATTAATCTCGCTCCTACAAGCCATTGGAGCTTGGATCTTCATCCACGAGCTTGGGTTTCGCTTCTACAAGCTTCTTCAAGCCTTTTCAAGCATTGGATCAAAGAGATTTCATCCCATAAGGTAGATATACTCTACTAGGTTCTGATTTCATAACCCTTAATGAAAAACATGATTTTCTTGACAAGTAGAGATATAGATGGCCTTTTACATATGGAAATGTACTCTTCTAGCTATTGATTTCATGAAACCTTCTTTATATCAAGATAAAATCCTATGGATGGTGATGTGAGTTAATTGTGATGATGCTATGCTTTTAACCAACAAATAAAAGACGGTAAATAGTGAGTTGTTCTACATGTTGGTATCCAAAAGATGAAAAGCATATTAAAAGCCATAAGTTTTGGGAAAAACAAGTAGAAAAACCTTATTTTAAATGTGATTGGAATGGTGTGATATTATTGTATATGGATTATGGTGATGGATGAATTATGTTAAGTATGAGACATATGACCATATGTAAAGTGTTTACTTTAATGTCTACCATGTTATATCACAATTGCTACACGGACACTTATGCATATGCATGATCGAGCTTTTTATATTATGGGTATCCAAAAGACGAAGTACATGTATATAAGATGAAATACAAGAATAAGAAGGAAAAGAGTATAAGATGCAAATGAACCACATGAAAAGTATAAGATGCAAATGAACCAAATGAATAGTACAAGAAGCAAAAGAAATATAAGAAAAGTACAAGAAGTAAAAGATGTACACGGAAAGTATAAGAAACATAAGATGTATACAGAAAGTACAAGAAGCATAAGATGTATATGAAAAGTACAAGAAGCACAATATGTATATGGAAAGTACAAGAAGCACAAGTTGTTACAGGAAGTACAAGAAGATGGAAAGTATACGGAAAAAAAAGTCGACGGGGATGCGAAGATAGCAGGCCGCCTGAAAGGGAAATGGATACTGGCATCGGACTTTGATGATAGCAGGCCACCCGGAAGGGAGATGGTGTCATCTACTCCGAAGGTAGCTGAAGTTGAGGAGAACATTAGGCCACCCAGCTTACGTGGGTACGGGTACTAGTTGTCCGACTTCGGAGGTAGCAAATGATGAATACCAAGGTATTTTAAATACTCGTACATGATAAGATAATAAAAGATAAAATCCAAGGTATTTTAAATACCCGTATATGCAATGGTACAAGATGATAAAAGATTACCAGAAGTTGTTTTCGACAAAAGATGATAAAAAGATGTAAAAGACAAAAGATGATAAGAAGATGTTTTCCGATAGTATTTTCCGAGATATATGCACATGATATGAATTTTTTTTCCGTGCTCTGATTTCAAGAATGCATGTGAGATGATTAAACTATGATGTGTATATGTTGTATTCTTGTTTATGATATTACTATTTAGTGGTTTGTATACACTGAGTATTCCATACTCAGCCGTACATATTATGTCGGCAGGTCCCTTCGACATTTGTGGCAAGCGTCCTCAAGAACCATGGGTCGAGGAAGGGTATGTTGAGGAGGAGGAGACTTTGGATAGTCTTCAGCAGTAGATGGCTCAGGAGGAGCAGAGGGCTTTTGTTAGGTGGCCCCATCATGAGTGACGAGAGGGGAGACTTGTACATAAATTTTGTTGAGTGAGTATGTTCGCTCTTTATTTTGGTTTTGTTATAAACTTGGATTACGGTATTTTGGTCTTGTATATAAACTTAGAATGCGATATGTATAGAAAGAAAAAGTTTATCCCATTTTCGTTATAGTATATATAGAAGATTGTAGTACGCTTCCGCTATCACAAGTATTATATGTTGCACAGGATTCATATGTTATATAGGGTGGTTTGGCAATGAGTTCACGTCGCCAAAGTATCCTAACTCCTAGGGGGTATTTTGGGTCGTGACAAATTAGATCAAATCCAAATCCTACTCCAACTACAATTTATCCCTTTAGGAGTTATTTAGTAATAATAACTCTTATTATTAATTTTAAATATATCTTAGTTTAATTATAAGTACTTTAGTTATAGTAATCATACTAATTAAAGAGTCCTTCTTAAAAGAGGATTCCTTTATTAAAGGGATTAGTCAACAACCAACCAATCCTAATCAAATTACGATTTCTCCAAAGGGGCGTAAGCACAAAGGGGGGCGTGAGCTTTGGGGAGCCTTGGACTCCTAGTTTGGATCCAATTCCATCTTATCTCAATCCTTGTTGCATTCCAATAATTGGAATTTAATTCGATGATTAATAGAGTTATTATTCAATAATTATTCAAGTAACCAAATCCTAATCCAATTAGCAGAACTAAAGTGGACGCCCCACCCTAGGGTTTAAACCATGGGCTTAAGCCCATATTAAAGGTCCATTCTTAATGGGTTTATGGATATGAGTCAAACCCATTTCCCCTTTAATTAGGTTAATTAAATAATTATTAATATAACCCTTTAATTTAAATTAACAATTAATTTAAACCATAGATTAACTTTTAACCTATTTAATCAATGATTAAGATTTAATCATTTTTAAATAATTGATTAACTTTTAATCAATTTATGAGCTTGTATTTCTTATGTGAGCATCTCCACATATTGCTCTGGGACATTCTTACCCTGGCTTACCAGATGTTATCCCATTGACCCTAAACAGGAATTACTTCGGAACTGCAAGTGAAGTGAGATATCCATGTTGCAATTGAATCCCAGTGTAGGAATATTAACCATTACGGATCCCGCCACATCAAATTTTTAATTCAATTGATCCTTCCAATTACATTTTTCCTAATGGGTCATTGAGATTATTTATACTATCTAACTCATAGCCCAGTGCACATTATCCAGGTTTCTATGACTTCTGATTAAGCCATGAGAAACTTTTTCTCATGTAAAACATTTTGAGAAAAACCTTTTGTAAGTATAGTATATTTTAAATAAAATATATTTCAAACTTGTTTTGTTTCAAAATCACCTGCGCAGGATTTAAGCTTAATCGACTGTCTTACCCGGAACTTGGATAATCTCTCAAATTAATGAGTATGGATTTTTTGTTTGAAATTCATTATGACTCGAACAACTTTCTAACTATCCAACCTTCACTGTATCATATTGCCTAAGGTAGAGAACACTTTGGTGAAATCAAAATAGTCAGATTATTGCTCAGTCATAAATGAACTCATTAGATTTACGGATCATTGAAACTGTTCAATGTGAATGAGAGACCAACTATCTGATAGTAAGTTTATGCAAGATGTCTCTCATTGAATGCAATCAATCAGTGTACATTTAAGCACCCATATGCTGATGTGTAGTATCCACTACAATAGTTCGAGATAGAACTACATCTCAGCTATTGAGAACATCTTAGCATAGTGCCAGCCATATAAGTGAAGTGCCCAACTTCACCTATAGCTGTGACTATATAAGGTATAAGGAACTGGAAGGCTATATCCGCCTGTGATAGTCCCATCACATAGCTTTCCTATAATATATCCTATGGACCTTTATCAATATCTTATATTGTATAGATCATCTCATAATCATGGTCAATTACCCATAATGAATACACAATAGATAAAGAAGAAGTCTTTATTAATCAAATTAATAAGAATCTTAAAATCTAAATGAATTTTTTGGGCATCATGTCTAACAATCTCTCACTTGCCCTAAAGTCATTGTGTCATAGATTTCAATCTTATACTATCTAAGTGTGTTACAAATACTTTATCTGATAAAGCCTTAGTCACCAGGTCAGCAACATTAAGTTAAGACCTAATCTTTATAACAACAATATCTTCCCTTTCTATTATCTCACGAATGAGATGATACTTCCGCTCCATGTGTTTCATCTTCTTGTGGCTCGTAGGTTCTTTGCTATGAACTACTGCACCATTACTATCACAATAGAGAGTAATAGGTTCAAGTGCTGAAGGAACATTTTCTAACTCTTGCAAAAACCTTCTGAACCAGACTGCTTTTTATGCTACTTCAGAAGCTGCAATATCTTCTGATTTTGTGGTGGAGTCTGCAATAATCTTCTGCTTTATGCTGCGCCAACTGACAGTAGCAATACCCAGTGTGAACACATACCCAGATGTGTAAGCTCTATTATCCGAATCAGATTAGAAATCGGAATCAGTATAACCCAATCCTACTAGATCTTCTAATTGAAAAGTAAGCACATAATCCCTAGTCCTTTTCAGGTACTTCATGATGTGCTTCACTGCAATCTAATGATCAACACCTAGATTTCTTTGGAACCGACTAACAACTCCTACTGCATGACAGATATCCAGTCTAGTACATGAGGCTCCCAACTACCGAAGCATAAGGGCACCTCTTCATCTGCTTGATCTCATCAGCTGATGTAGGGGCCATCTTTTTAGACAAAGTGGCACCATGTCTAAAACGAATGAGTGTTGTCTTACAATCACTCATATTGTACCTAGACAGAATCTTTTCTATATAGGAAGTTTGGCTCAATCCCAACATTTGGCATTTCCTATTTCTTAGAATCTTTATTCCGAGAATATAGGATGCCTCTCCTAAGTCTTTCATTGAGAAATGCTGAGAAAGCCAAATCTTGACTGATGAAAACATCCCTACATCATTCCCAATGAGTAGGATGTCATCTACATAAAGAATTAAAAATACTACCATTCTCTCACTGTCCTTCTTGTATATACAAGATTCCTCTAATTTCTTTTGGAATCCAAATTCTTTGATCGAAAGATCAAATCTTTGGTTCCAGCTTCTGGAAGCTTGTTTCAAAACATATATCGACTTGTTGAACTTGCATACAATGTTCTCTTGGTTAGGAGCAATGAAGCCCTCAGATTGCTTCATATAGATGTCTTCATCTAACATTCCCTTAAAGAAAGCAATTTTGACATCCATTTGCCATATCTCATAGTCATGGTGTGTAGTAATAACCAGCAATATCCTTATGGATTTAAGCATAGCTACAGGTGAAAAGGTATCCTCATAATCAACTTCTTGAATTTGAGTGTAACATTTTGCAACAAGTCTTGCTTTATACGTTTCCACATTATCATCGACACCCTTCTTCCTTTTGTAAATCTGTTTGCATCCAATTGGCCTTACACCATCTGGGGGATCTACTAAAGTCCAGATGTCTTTGTCATAATAGAATCTATTTCAGCATTCAAGGGCTTTATTCCATTGAGATGCATCTACATCTAATGTAGCTTCCTGATAAGTATTAATATCTGTATCCTCATCATCAAGGGTAACTAGATAAACGTCATCATTGTAATACTGAAGTCTATCTGGTGGTCTCGAAACTCTTTCAGACATTCTCAGTGGAATATAATTAGAAGAATCAATAGTGGAAGGATTAGGTTCATCTTGGACACTGGCTATGTTGTCTTTCATCTCATGAAATTCAATCTTCTTAAGAAGATCCATTTCTTCATCTAAGAAAGTGGCATGATGCCTAACAACTATTGTTTGGTCTGCCTTGGAATAGAAATAGAAACCCTTAGTTTCTTTTGGATACCCTATAAAGTTCCATTTTTCTTTTCTAGATTCTAACTTAGTGGGTTTGAGTTTGCGAACATGCGTAGGACAACCCCATACCCTTAGATGTTGTAAACTAGGTTTTCGCCCAGTCGACAATTCATAGAGTGTAACCAGTATAGACTTAGAAGGAACCCGGTTCAGAATGTAAATGGCAGTTTGTAAAGCATATCCCCAAAGATATGAAGGTACATCGGCATGACTCATCATATCCAATGAGGTTCGGTTTCTTCTTTCAAAAACACCATTTTTTTGAGGTGAGGTAGGACTTGTCCATTGCGAGATAATCTCATTGTCCCTTAAGTAATCCATAAACTCGTTTGTGAGGTATTCACCACCTCGATCTGATTGAAGTGTCTTAATGGATTTGTCTATTTGATTCTCAATTGCTAATCTAAATTCTTTAAACTTTTCAAAGGTGTCAGATTTGTGTTACATCAAATAGACATATCTATATCTGGAATAGTCATCGGTAAATATGACAAAATACCGGTATTGCCCTCGTGCAACAATGTTAAATGGACCACATACGTCACTATGTATAAGTCTTAACTTTTCTTCGGCTCTTTCTACCTTTTTAGGATAAGATTTCTTGGTCATCTTCCTTTCAAGACAAGACTCACAAGTAGAGATTGGTTCTACCTTGAGAAAGTCAAGGGGACCATCTTTTACCAACCTCTTGATCCTATCAAGATTAATGCGACCAAGTCTCTTATGCCAAAGATAAGTAGACTCAGTGCAATGTCTATTCATTCCAGACATTCTAGATGATGAGACATTGTTACTTTGCAGACTTTCATTATTTACCAAAGGAAATGTTAAATAAAGACCATTAATGAGATTACCAATAATCAAGACCATTTCATCTTTCTTAATTTTAACAATTGAATTAAAATTGATAGAGAATCCATAAAATAAAAGTCTAAATACTGAAATCAAATTATGATGTGCAGAAGGTACATAAAAGCAATCTTCTAAAATTAATGTCTTTCCATTAGGTAAATAAAGATTAAACAAGCCAATTGACTTCACGGCAACATTTGCACCCAAGCCAACTTTAAGCTTCTACTCTTGTTTGGTTGGCTTTCTGATTTTCTTGAACCCCTGCAAACAATTGCAAACATGTACAGTGGATCCAGAATCCACGCACCATGAGTTAAGAGGACCATCCAGAAAGTTTGACTCAACAGTAATCAATACTTCAAAGCATTTCATACCTTGAGTATTGCCGCCACCCTTCTTAAGAGTTGTGTGGTAAGTCCTACAATTCCTCTTCCAGTGCCCTATTTTACCACAGTGGAAACATTTTTCATTGCCTTTGTTTTCCTTGCCAGTATTACCTGAAGAACCCTTGACAACTTTTGCCTTACCCCTATTGTCTTTAAACTTACCTTTTCCCTTATTCTTCTTTCTAAACTTTTTAGATCGATTGGAGGTATCAGGTTTATCGACGATTAAAGTTTCACCCTTAGTTGACTTTTTGATCAAATCTTCTGCAATCACAAGTGAGTTCATAAGCTCACTTAGTGACATTTCAATCTTGTTCATGTTATAATTTAACACAAACACATTGAAGGATGAAGGGAGTGACAGCAGAACAATGTCAACCTGGGTGATGGCATCCATCTCTCCACCAAGAATTTCCAGCTCATTTAATAAGCCCATCATCTTTATGATGTTCTCCTTAATTGGAGTCCCTCTGCCATCTTGGTGTTAACAAGGGATTTCAACTTTACTTGTTGAGCTGATCTATTTTGCTCACCAAACATCTCATGCAGGTTTTGCGAAATGTCAGAAGCCTTATCCATGTGTTCATGCTAGCTTTGCAAAATGTTAGACATCGAAGCCAATATGTAAAACTTAGTCATCTGATTGGACCTCTCCCATTGCTCTAACTCAGCCTTTTGGATAGGTGAAACATCTGGAGAAATTTCGGGTTTAGGTGTCTTAAGATATAGGTCAAGGTTATCTGCGACAAATACTATTCTAATCTTTCTTTTCTAGTCTACATAGTTAGTTCCGACTAACTTTTCATCACAAAGAATTTCAGTTAATGGGTGTAGGCCTGTCATGATCTAATTAAATGACAAATAAGATAGTATTAGGGATCTATTGTATTCATTAATACCTATTAGATTATGGGTCTGTTTCTAATGGTATTGCCAATTTCGAAGGAATCAATTGACATCGAAAACCTAGACACTGGCTTAATGTGATCTTACCTTTGGGCACAATATCACATTGCCTTGAATAGGCAGATAGAAACTACCTTCTCCAGTTTCATACATGTCATCTTATGAATTTTGGAGCATTCGATCTATTGTCTGATCTATAAGGGAAGTTATACTCACGCTTTGGCATTATTGTATAATATCTCTTATTCATATGCCCACCTACCATGAACCTAATAAACACCTAATGAAAGCTCACGCTTTGGCGTTGTTGCTCCCACTATTTGCTTATACAATTTTCACCATCTTCTCACATTGTAGCACCTCGAAACTTTATTTGACTAATGAATAGTGTAATCGGGGCCAATTGGCAATCCCCAGGTTAAAATTGGCGTTCGAGATGGTTTAGAGGGTTAATCACCCAAGGGCAGCATGAGGGAAGGGGTTTAGGACCCTATAGGTTGTGAAAATGAGGTTGGAAACACCCCTATGGATCTACAGAGGCAAAAACAACAAAATTTGGGATGTGCGATCGATCACAGGTTTGGTGCGATCGATCGCATGCAGGCAAAATGGGTCCCAAGGTCTCTGGACCATATGCGATGGATGAGGTCTCAGGTGCGACAGATCGCAGTGATCTGCGATCGATCACAAATATGTGCGATCGATCGCATACAGGGGGAAAACAGACAATAGTGCTCGGGTTCATGTGCGATAGATCGCATCCATGTGCGATTGATCGCAAGGACCTGCAATCGATCACAAACAAGTGTATGATCGATCGCACGCGGTAATTGGTGCCGAATTTGGGGGTTTTAAACCCTTATCTTGTTTAGGGATCCCATTTTTGAGGATTTCTAAACCTAAGGAGAGAAGGAGGGGAGAAAAAGGAGGAGGAGAGATTGAAGGCAAAAATCCAAAGAGGCTTTGGATTAAGATCAAGGGATCAAGCTTGAAGGATTCCAAGCTAGGATCTTCCCCAAATCAAGGGTTCCACCCAAGATCAAACTTGATCTTCAAGTTTAGTACACCCTACTAACTTTCTTAGCAATAAACTAGTTTCTCTTTGAAAATCATGATGTTGATCTTGTATTCTTTCCCTTGAAACATACCATATATCCTAAACCTAAAACAAGATAAATGTGGATGAAATGGTGTTGAGGCGATTGGATGCCGTGTTGGCTGATGAATGTGTGTGGGAAAAATGGTGGATGAGTATCTCAAGTATAAAGAACACACCCCTTGTGTTTGATGGAAAACATGCACTAAGAAACGTAAATCAAAAGACTATAAATGTGATGCTTGCTAAGTGTTTGATAAAATGCTTAAATGACGATGTGAATGAATGAACTTGAATTATGAAAGCATGGATTGAGTTATTATTATTAAATACCTACCGTGATCAAATGTCATACATGTTATCTACATTCCCTTATGCTTATATTCGAAATGGAAATGCTATACTTATGTGATCCTCTCATCTAAGCATGTCATCATGTAGTGATGCCTCCCATGTAGGGTTGGGATGTGTGCTCATGCAACACGGCAAGGTCATTGCCTATGCCCCTAGGCAATTGAAAGAGCATTAAAAGAATTATCCCACTCATGATTTGGAGCTTGCCACAGTTGTGTTTGCCTTGAAGATTTGGCGACATTATCTCTATGGAGAACAGTTCGAAGTATTCACCGATCATAAAAGCCTAAAATATTTGTTTTCTCAGAAGGAGTTGAACTTAAGGCAGAGAAGATGGGTAAAATTTTTGAAGAATTATGAGTGCTCCATTCAATACCATCCGTGCAAAGCAAATGTTGTAGCCGATGCTCTTAGCCAGAAGTCTACTGGACTTTTGGCGCACATGATGTCGAAGGAGTGGAGGTTGTTCGAGGATGTTTCCAACCTAGACAGTTGGTTTGACCCACCTGTGCATGGGCCATTAATGGCAAATATCACGGTGAAGCCGTGCATCATGGATCGGATCCGAGAGTTGCAAGTAGCAGATGCCGAGTTGATCGCTTTCCGAGACAAGGCGGTTAGTAAGGGAAGCGAGAACTTTACCACGAATGGTGATGGGGCTATCACGTTCAAGGGTAGACTTTGTATCCCCGCCGATGAAGAGCTAAAGAGCGAAATTTTGGATGAGGCTCACCGTTCGAAGTATACGGTGCATCCTGGGGGTACCAAAATGTATAGAAACTTGAAAAGGCACTTTTGGTGGCGGAACATGAAGCGTGAAGTAGTAGAATATGTATCCAGGTTCTTGGTGTGCCAATAAGTCAAAGCCGAACACCGGAGAAAGGTCGGACTTTTGCATTCCTTCCCTATTCCCGAGTGGAAATAGGAACACATCTCCATGGACTTCATTGTGGGATTGCCAAAGACGGCAAAGAACACCGATGCTATATGGGTGGTGGTTGACAGACTCACGAAGTCCGCCCATTTCTTGCCGTACCGGACCACCTTCAACTCCAATTAGTTGGCTGCCTTGTATATCAAAGAGATAGTCCGGTTACACGGGGTGCCAGTGAGCATTGTGTCGGATCGGGACCCAAGATTCACGTCCAGGTTTTGGAAAAGTTTTCAAGGGGCAATGGGTTCCCGGTTAGACTTTAGCACGGCTTTCCATTCACAGATGAATGGGTAAACCGAGTGAGTGAATCAGATTATTGAAGACATGCTCCATGCATGTATGCTAGACTTCAAGGGAAGTTGGGAAGATCACCTACCTTTGGTGGAATTCCCCTACAACAATAGTTATCAGGCAAGCATACAAATGACGCCTTTTGAAGCTTTGTACGGAAGGAGTTATAAATCCCATTTGTATTGGGATGAAGTTAGAGAAAGAAATATTTTGGGCCCCAAATTGATTGAACAAACTGCGGATAGAGTCAAGCTCATCTAGGAGAGGTTGAAGACCGCACAAGATCGACAGAAAAGCTATGCCGACAACCGAATGAGAGATCTTAAATTCTGAGTCGGTGACCTTGTTTTAGTTAAGATTTCACCGACCAAGGGTGTTATGAGATTCGGGAAGAGGGGCAAGCTCAGTCCAAGATACGTGGGTTTGTTCGAGATCATCACTAGGATCGGTGAGGTGGCTTACCGTGTTACCTTACCCGCTCAAATGGCGGCGGTCCATAACGTGTTCCATGTGTCGCGACCCAAAACCCACCCTAGGAGTTAGAGTGAACTTTGGACGACTAATCATGGCTTACATGACTTGCTTGACAAACCAACCTGCAAAAACCCACAGAGCATATACAATAGAGGATGACAGCGGAAACATGACTATAAAACACAACGGAAGTCTAACAACCTCTAAGTATATACACATGGTCCAAGTTTAATACAAAGAAATTAAAACAAAGAAAGTGCAGACATGCCCGCCAAAATACATGGATATAATCACTCATGCTCACCCACAGCTAATCCACTCAGAACCTAACACCACCTACTGATAACCCTCTACAGGAGGTTCCTCAAAAGGCTCCTCGACGTACTCCTCTTCCACCCATGGACCAGGAGCACAAACATCCAATGGAGTAGCAGCTCCCTCAGAACCTGCCGACATAAGAAATACGGCTGAGCATGGAATACTCAGCGGGTACCAAATACTAACCAATAGTCATAGCATAAAATTGGCAATACATAAATCAGGGGCAATTCATATATGTTAGACGGAAATAATTCATATCATACAAGGAAGTAAAGCAATTTATAATCATGCTTGTATTTCGTAGAAAGCCGATAAAACCTCTTGAAAACATCGTGCACTTGACTTGGCTTGAAATATCTTTTCGTACTCGAAAGCTTGTCGTGTTTGTCTTACTTGATCTTGTCGAGCGTGTCGTACGTGTCATGTCATCCTTCTTTATGCAATGCACTTGTGAGGGAAGGGAGACCCTTCTTCATGATATGTATGTACTTGCGAGGGAAGGGAGGCCCTTCTTCATGATATGCACTTGTGAGTGAGGGGAGACCCCTCGTGGAATGTTGGTTCTTGTTTTCTTGTGAAAAGCGAGGTAAAAAATATCGTAGGATATGTCCCACCTCTAACCATGTTCTTGAAAACCTCGATAAATCATGTCATGCATGCCGTGCTCGTGGAAACCGTGTACATACCTTCATTTAAATTTAAATATGACATTTGGGTAATTTCACAACACATATAACATCAATGATTGAGCAATGTAATATTCATATCATTTAGGGAAAGCATGAAAACACACTATCATAGGCCCTAGCAATATCCATAACTTATTAGGCATGCATTTCCTACTTTACAACTCACTTTATTCACCTTGGCATTTCATCAAACATGGTGTGTTCATTATTCATTATTCATTTAAACCTAAATCATGCTTTTCTAGGTGGGTTATGCTCACATCACACTTGTATGTTCATTATTAGTACAATGCCCTTTCCCATTCATTCATCACATCATCCACACGGCATCCATTCGCCAATATCCACCTCCATTCACCATTCATACCACCAATCTCATAACACACATATAAGTGAAGGAAAACAAGAAGAAATAAAGGAAAAGAGAAGCTATAACTAGGAGGGTAGCAAAAGGTACCGACCTTGATCAAGTGAGGAAGAAATCCTCTTCCAAAAACAACTGTGAGTTGCTGCCCTAGCTTGAGGAGATGCTCCTCACGAGTTTGTGCCTTGATCTTGAAGAAAAATGGGCTTGAGTGGAGTGTGGGTTCACAAACCTCTTGATTTCTCTCCAAAATGGAAACCCTAGGTTGGAATCGCCTTCTCCCCTTTCTCCTATTCTCTCAAACTCTCTAAGTGTTGAATGATGCCCTAAAGGCTCGGGTTAAACTCTTAAGGTAAGAGTGAACCGACCAAAAGACCATAATACCCTTACTGAAATTTATGCAAAACGCGAGTGCCGAACACGTCGAGCTGTGAATAGTGCCAAACACGTTGCGCTGTGAACAGTGCCAAACACGTTGTGCTGTGAATAGTGCTGAACACGTTGTGCTGTGAACAGTGCCAAACACGTTGTGCTGTGAATAGTGCTGAACACGTTGTGCTGTGAATAGTGCTAAACACGTTGTGCTGTGAATAGTGCTGAACACGTTGTGCTGTGAACAGTGCCAAACACGTTGTGCTGTGAATAGTGCTGAACACGTTGTGCTGTGAACAGTGCCAAACACGTTGTGCTGTGAACAGTGCCAAACACGTTGTGCTGTGAATAGTGCTGAACACGTTGTCACGTTGTGTTGTGTATAGTGCTGAGCTCGTTGTCCATTGTCTTATGTACAACGTACCCGTTGTGAGCTGTACAACGTACACGTTGTCTGCTGCACGACGTACCCGTTGTCTGTTACACAACGTACACGTTGTGAGCTGTACAACGTACTCGTTGTTTGCTGTACAACGTACACGTTGTCTGCTGCACGACGTACCCGTTGTCTGTTGCACAACGGATGAACAACGTATACGTTATCAGAGCTACGTCCTTAGTGCCTTCCGAGCTACGTCCTTAGTGCCTTCCGAGCTACTTCCGAGCTACGTCCTTAGTGCCTTCCGAGCTACGTTTGCCTGCAGGTCCAGACTGCTTTGGCCATATCTTTTGACTCGTTCGTCCGATTTTAACGATTCAACTTGCGTTGGGTTCGTACTTCAAAAAGGAACATTTCTGACGTTTTGGAATTTCTAATTTCTTCCTTATTTATTAATTATACCTCTTTAAAGGTAAAATGGCAACGAAAGTGTTATGCATTAAATGTGAAAAGGTCCGGGGCTCTACATCCTCCCCCCCTTACAAAAATTTCGTCCTCGAAATTTAGACGCTACTTGCATTACAAACCAAAAAGAAAATTACAAGTTATATACAAACTTATACAAAAACTCATTCAATTAATTCTGGGTACTTTGCTTTAACTTCGGCTTCACGCTCCCATGTAGCTTCTTCCCGAGCATGGTGTTGCCATTGCACAAGAACCAAAGGGATTGTCTTGTTGCGAAGCACCTGATCTCTTCGATCCAAAATCTGAACCGACTTTTCAATCAAGGTGAGGTCCTCTCGAATCTGCAACGGTTCCAAGTCTATGACATGCGAAGGATCCGCAATGTACTTCCGAAGCATAGACACATGGAAGATGTTGTGAACTGCGGCCATGTGAGGTGGGAGAGCTACCCTGTAAGCAACCTCACCTACTCGTGTGATAATCTCAAAAGGCCCAACATACCGAGGACTGAGCTTGCCTCGCTTTCCAAATCTCATGATCCCTTTGCTAGGAGATACTTTCACAAAAACTTGATCCCCTACTTGAAATTCCAAGTCCCTACGGTGCGTATCCGCATAACTTTTCTGGCGATCGTGAGCGGCTTTCAATCGATCTCGAATGATCTTAATTGTGCCTGCAGTTTGCTCAATCAACTCTGGACCAAGTACTTTCCTTTCTCCTAACTCATCCCAATAGAGAGGAGACCTACAACTTCGCCCATACAAAGCCTCAAATTGTGCCATTTGGATACTCGCCTGATAGCTGTTATTATAGGCGAATTCAACCAAAGGCAAGTACTCTTCCCAACTGCCTCTGAAATCCAACATACAAGCGCGAAGCATTTCTTCAATGACTTGGTTCACTCTCTCGGTTTGTCCATCCGTCTGTGGATGAAAAGCGGTGCTGAAATCAAGTCGAGAACCCATAGCCTCTTGGAAACTTTTCCAAAATCTTGACGTGAATCTTGGATCCCGATCCGACACAATACTGACGGGCACTCCGTGCAACCTCACCACTTCCTTGATGTATAGAGCGGCCAACTGGCTAGAGTTGAAAGTAGTTCGGTAGGGTAGGAAGTGCGCAGACTTCGTCAGACGGTCCACTACTACCCATATCGCATCTGAGCCCCTTGCCGTCTCTGGCAAGCCAACTATGAAATCCATGGATATGTTCTCCCATTTCCACTCGGGAATCGGAAGGGACTGTAATAGACCTGCGGGCCGCATGTGTTCTACTTTTACCTGTTGACACACCAAGCACCGTGCTACATATTCCGCAACCTCCCTCTTCATATTCCGCCACCAAAAGTGACTCTTGAGGTTCCGGTACATCTTTGTACCCCCTGGATGCACTGTGTACTTCGAACGGTGTGCTTCATCCAAAATCTCTCTTCGAAGATCTGCATTGGCTGGGACGCACAACCTTCCCTTGAATGTGATAGCACCCCGACTAGTGAGAGAAAAGTCTTCACTGCCCTTGGCAACTTCCTTGTCCCGGAAAGCCAACAATTCCGCATCCATGGCTTGATATTCTTAGATCAAATCTATAATGTATGGCCGAACCGTGACATTTGCCAAGATAGGACTACGAACAGAGTCATTCACACTAATGTCCAGATTTGCCAAGTCTTCAAGTAGCTTCCATTCTTGCACCAACATGCATGCTAATAATCCTGGAGGTCTTCTACTCAAAGCATCAGCCACTACATTTGCTTTACCCGGGTGGTATTGAATGGTACAATCATAGTCTTTCAAAAATTTCATCCAACGCCGTTGCCTTAGATTCAGCTCCTTTTGGGAAAAGAGATACTTGAGACTCTTGTGATCGGTAAACACATAGAACTCCACCCCATAAAGGTAATGACGCCAAATCTTAAGTGCAAACACGACCGCCGCAAGCTCCAAGTCGTGCGTGGGATAATTCTTCTCATGCTCCTTCAATTACCTTGATGCATAGGCAATGACTTTCTTGTGCTGCATGAGTACGCACCCAAGTCCAACGTGCGAGGCATCACTATACACCTCATACCCATAAGGTCCAGATGGCACAGTAAGGACAGGGGCTGTAGTAAGCCTCTTCTTCAGTTCCGTGAAACTGATCTCGCACTTATCACTCCATACAAACTTGGCGTTCTTCCTTGTCAGGTAAGTGAGCGGTGCTGCAAGGCTAGAGAAACCCTCTACAAATCTCCTGTAGTAGCCTGCCAATCCAAGGAAACTACGTATCTCTGTGACACTCTTGGGCCTCGCCCAACTCATAACTGCTTCGATCTTCTTCGGATCTACCGAGAAACCTTCTGCAGAAACAACGTGGCCTAGGAATGCCACCTCTTCCAACCAAAACTCACACTTGCTAAGTTTGGCGTATAGCTTGTGCTCTCTTAGCATTTCCAAAGCAAGGCATAGGTCGCGTGTGTGATCTTCCCGTGTCTGGGAATAGACCAAAATGTCATCAACAAATACAATCACGCACCTATCAAGATATGGCCGGAACACCCGGTTCATCAAATCCATAAAGGCTGCCGGCGCGTTCGTGAGTCCAAAAGGCATCACCAAGAACTCGTAGTGTCTATACCGAGTCCTGAAAGCAGTTTTGGGAACATCTTCCACCTTAATCTTCAACTGGTGATAACCCGATCAAAGATCTATCTTTGAGAAAAACCTCACTCCCTTCAACTGATCGAACAAGTCATCAATCCTAGGCAAGGGATACCTATTCTTTATAGTGACTTTGTTCAATTGCCTGTAATCGACGCACATCCGCATCGAGCCATCTTTCTTCTTAACAAACAACACCGGGGCACCCCACGGTGAGACACTTGGTCGAATGAAACCAAGACCTTGTAATTCTTCCAACTGGGTCTTTAACTCTTTGAGTTCAATAGGGGTCATTCTATACGGAGCCCTGAAAACAGGAGCTGTGCCTGGTGCAAGCTCGATCACAAACTCAATCTCCCTGTCTGGAGGCAATCCTGGCAACTCCTCTGGAAATACATCCAGGAATTCACTCACAACCGGAATAGTCGATGAGTCCTTTGCCTCGGGGTTAGCTAAGCTCAACGCCGCAAAATGAGCAATATATCTACTTTTCAACCCGTGAAAGTGGATGGTTTTCCTTCTACTGGCTTGAAGAGTACCATTTTCTCAAAGCAAGCTACATGCCCATGATGTGCTGCTAACCAATCCATTCCCAATATAACATCGAAGTCTTGGAATCCAAGGACGATGAGATCAACCGCCAACTCGTGGCTTCCAACTTGGACCACACTATTTCTATACACTTTATCCGCCAATACTGTTTTGCCGAGAGGAGTCGAAATGGCTAACTCCGGTTCTAGCTGACTTGGCTCCACAGAAAAGCCTTCTGAAAAACTCGGCGAGACAAATGAATGAGTAGACCCAGTATCAATCAACACTCGAGCCAAATACTCATTGACTAGTAGGGTTCCTGAAATTTTAACTAGCGGAGTTAATCCATGCATCAACAGTGTATACATGTAGGTATATATACATATATAACATGCCAAGTACGTACACAATCAATTAATACTTAACAGTTTAATTTACGGATAATTAAATAAGCTACAACTGCGTACCTTGCACTACATCGTCAGATGCAAGTGCATCACCCTGTGTTAAGGTAAAAACTCACCCCTGGTTCGCCTGGCAAGACTGAGGTGTAGACCGGGTAGTCTGAGATGACGCCTAATATGATCCTGCTGGGCGTGCTGGTGGCCTAATCCCCTGAGACTGGCCTGGTAAATGCCGACTGGGGCAATCCCTGATCATATGGCCCTGGTGACCACAATGAAAACATCCACCCGATGCTCTTTGGCAATCTCCTGCCGAGTGCCTTCGGTCGCAGGAAGTGCAAACCTCGTGTGTATAAGTCGGAGGGGCCGGAGGTGGAGCATACCTCATCGTCTGAGGTGCAACAGGCCGTGGGGCCGGAAGAGCCTGAGGTCGCGGTGCCTGAGGCACATACTGCCGTGGAGCTGGAGGCGTATAAGATGGCCCCATCGGTGGTGCTGGCCACGCATACTGATAAGGGCCGGTACGAGCCCGCCTCTCTAGAGGTGCTGAACTACTGGATTGGCCTCTCGTCAATTCTCTCTTCTTGGACACCGCCTCAGAGTTGGTCTCAACCAACAAGGCTTTATCCACCACTTCAGCGTAAATGGCGTGCCTAAAGACCGATACTTTCTCCATGATGACATCCTTGAGTCCTTGCTTAAACCTCCTCGCCTTCATTGCCTCGGTGGCAATCATATGTGTCGCGAAGCGTGATAGCTCCGAGAACTTGGCCTCATAAGCGGCTACAGACATCGAACCTTGCTCAAGGTTGATGAATTCTCTCTCTTTCTTTTCCCGTGCTCCAATCGGAAAATACTTCTTTTAAAAAGTATCTTTGAACTCCTCCCAAGTCCAAGGTTGACCCTGCATGGTCAAATCTCGCGTCCTCAATGCGGACAACCACCAATGGTGGGCTTCACCTTCTAGCATGAAAACTGCCCATGCTACTCTATCCTCCTCTGTAGGCGAGAGGACCGCAAAGATCTTCTCCATCTGGAGGATCCATGCCTCCGCAGCAAGAGGGTCCACACTCCCATGGAAGGGTGGAGGCCTCAATCTCCTGAATGCCTCAACTCCAGCGGTACGATGTACTGGAGCTGCGGGCGGTGGAGTAGGTGCCGCCGATGATGGTATAGCCTGCCGAGCCGCCAGTATGGCGAGTGTCTCAGCAATAGAGCCTAAGACCTGAGAGAGGTCCGGCTGCTCATCCTCATCCCATGAAGAAGAGGAAGCTCTGGTATGTGGTCCACGACCCCGTGTGTTCCGTCTCATGACTAAAGTCCTGAGAATAATAACACCACATGAGTCTAAGTTGAAACCACAGTTTATTTCAATGCCATTTCACAATAATTCAATTTGTATTAGTTGTATAATACTAATACACATCACATCAAGTCATCAGAGTATTCATCACATTATACTTATACTTTAGTGTTCTAGCGTACCTAGGACCGTACTTGGTTAAAGCAACCATTTTAGACTAAGACTAAAGTTTAGTCTTAAACTTGGAACCAGACTCGTTCCCGACTCACTTCCTTCCTAACTTGTTTCCTAACATATGCTCTTGTCAAGCCGTGGTATAAGATTCTAAGTGACCCTAGAGACCTAAAGCCTAAGCTCTGATACCACTTCTGTCGCGACCCAAAACCCACCCTAGGAGTTAGAGTGAACTTTGGACGACTAATCATGGCTTACATGACTTGCTTGACAAACCAACCTGCAAAAACCCACAGAGCATATACAATAGAGGATGACAGCGGAAACATGACTATAAAACACAGCGGAAGTCTAACAACCTCTAAGTATATACACATGGTCCAAGTTTAATACAAAGAAATTAAAACAAAGAAAGTGCGGACATGCCCGCCAAAATACATGGATATAATCACTCATGCTCA
Organism: Tetracentron sinense; assembly: GCA_015143295.1. NCBI lineage: Eukaryota > Viridiplantae > Streptophyta > Magnoliopsida > Trochodendrales > Trochodendraceae > Tetracentron > Tetracentron sinense. The sequence goes on along the minus strand of CM026565.1, from coordinate 828,222 downwards.
CCCACAGCTAATCCACTCAGAACCTAACACCACCTACTAATAACCCTCTACAGGAGGTTCCTCAAAAGGCTCCTCGACGTACTCCTCTTCCACCCATGGACCAGGAGCACAAACATCAAATGGAGCAGTAGCTCCCTCAGAACCTATCGACATAAGAAATACGGCTGAGCATGGAATACTCAGCGGGTACCAAATACTAACCAATAGTCATAGCATAAAATTGGCAATACATAAATCAGGGGCAATTCATATATGTTAGACGGAAATAATTCATATCATACAAGGAAGTAAAGCAATTTATAATCATGCTTGTATTTCGTAGAAAGCCGATAAAACCTCTTGAAAACATCGTGCACTTGACTTGGCTTGAAATATCTTTTCGTACTCGAAAGCTTGTCCTGTTTGTCTTACTTGATCTTGTCGAGCGTGTCGTACGTGTCATGTCATGCATGTCATGCGTGCTTGCTTGTGATCATGTAACTTGTGAGATACACTTGTGAGATATCCTTGTGAGATGCGCTTGAGAGATGCCTTGAGAGGGAAGGGAGACCCTTCTTTATGCAATGCACTTGCGAGGGAAGGGAGACCCTTCTTCATGATATGTATGTACTTGCGAGGGAAGGGAGGCCCTCCTTCATGATATGCACTTGTGAGTGAGGGGAGACCCCTCGTGGAATGTTGGTTCTTGTTTTCTTGTGAAAAGCGAGGTAAAACATATCGTAGGATATGTCCCACCTCTAACCATGTTCTTGAAAACCTCGATAAATCATGTCATGCATGCCGTGCTCGTGGAAACCGTGTACATACTTGCATTTAAATTTAAATATGACATTTGGGTAATTTCACAACACATATAACATCAATGATTGAGCAATGTAATATTCATATCATTTAGGGAAAGCATGAAAACACACTATCATAGGCCCTAGCAATATCCATAACTTATTAGGCATGCATTTCCTACTTTACAACTCACTTTATTCACCTTGGCATTTCATCAAACATGGTGTGTTCATTATTCATTATTCATTTAAACCTAAATCATGCTTTTCTAGGTGGGTTATGCTCACATCACACTTGTATGTTCATTATTAGTACAATGCCCTTTCCCATTCATTCATCACATCATCCACACGGCATCCATTCGCCAATATCCACCTCCATTCACCATTCATACCACCAATCTCATAACACACATATAAGTGAAGGAAAACAAGAAGAAATAAAGGAAAAGAGAAACTATAACTAGGAGGGTAGCAAAAGGTACCGACCTTGATCAAGTGAGGAAGAAATCCCCTTCCAAAAAAAACCGTGAGTTGCTGCCCTAGCTTGAGGAGATGCTCCTCACGAGTTTGTGCCTTGATCTTGAAGAAAAATGGGCTTGAGTGGAGTGTGGGTTCACAAACCCCTTGATTTCTCTCCAAAATGGAAACCCTAGGTTGGAATCGCCTTCCCCCCTTTCTCCTATTCTCTCAAACTCTCTAAGTGTTGAATGATGCCCTAAAGGCTCGGGTTAAACTCTTAAGGTAAGAGTGAACCGACCAAAAGACCATAATACCCTTACTGAAATTTCTGCAAAACACGAGTGCCGAACACGTCGAGCTGTGAATAGTGCCAAACACGTTGCGCTGTGAACAGTGCCAAACACGTTGTGCTGTGAATAGTGCCAAACACGTTGTGCTGTGAATAGTGCTGAACACGTTGGGCTGTGAACAGTGCTGAACACGTTGTGCTGTGAATAGTGCTGAACACGTTGTGCTGTGAACAGTGCCAAACACGTTGTGCTGTGAACAGTGCCAAACACGTTGTGCTGTGAATAGTGCTGAACACGTTGTCACATTGTGTTGTGCATAGTGCTGAGCTCGTTGTCCGTTGTCTTATGTACAACGTACCCGTTGTGAGCTGTACAACGTACACGTTGTCTGCTGCACGACGTACCCATTGTGAGCTGTACAACGTACACGTTGTCTGCTGCATGATGTACCCGTTGTCTGTTACACAACGGATGCACAACGTACACGTTGTGAGCTGTACAACGTACTCGTTGTTTGCTGTACAACGTACACGTTGTCTGCTGCACAACGTACCCGTTGTCTGTTGCACAACGGATGCACAACGTATACGTTATCAGAGCTACGTCCTTAGTGCCTTCCGAGCTACGTCCTTAGTGCCTTCCGAGCTACGTCCTTAGTGCCTTTCGAGCTACGTTTGCCTGCAGGTCCAAACTGTTTTAGCCATATCTTTTGACTCGTTCGTCCGATTTTGACGATTCAACTTGCGTTGGGTTCGTACTTCGAAAAGGAACATTTTTGACATTTTGGAATTTCCAATTTCTTCCTTATTTATTAATTATACCTCTTTAAAGGCAAAATGACAACGAAAGTGTTATGCATTAAATCTGAAAAGGTCCGGGGCTCTACACCATGTCTCTATGCTCTGGAAGTATATTCCGGATCCTTCCCATGTTATCGAGCTTGATCCGGTAGAGATCCGGGAGGACCTGACACTCGTTGAGCAACCAGTGCAGATCTTTGACAGGCGAGATCAAGTTTTGCGCAACAAGACCATCCCTTTGGTCCATGTAAGGTGGCAACATCACTTGGTAGAAGAGGCTACATGGGAGCGTGCAGCAGAAGTAAAAGAAAAATACCCTCAGTTGTTTGTTTAAGGCTTTGGCCCTCTTTTGTAAAATTTTGTCGTTTTGTCCATGTATGTCCTGTCCTAATTTCGAGGATGAAATTTTTGTATAGGGGGAAGGATGTAGCACCCCGAAACTTTACTTGACTAATGAATAGTGTAATCGGGGCCAATTAGCAATCCCCGGGTTAAAATTGGCGTTCGAGATGGCTTGGAGGGTTAATCACCCAAGGGTAGCATGAGGGAAGGGGTTTAGGACCCTATAGGTTGTGAAAATGAGGTTGGAAATACCCCTATGGATCTGCAGGGGTAAAAACAACAAAATCTAGGATGTGCGATCAATCGCAGGTTTGGTGCGATCGATCGCATGCAGGTAAAATGGATCCCAAGGTCTCTGGACCATATGCGATGGATGAAGTCTCAGGTGCGACAGATCGCAGTGATCTGCGATCGATCGCAAATATGTGCGATCGATCGCATACAGGGGGAAAACAGACAATAGTGCTCGGGTTTATGTGCGATAGATCGCATCCATATGCGATCGATCGTAAGGACCTGCGATCGATCGCAGTCAAGTGTACGATCGATCGCACGTGGTAACTGGTGCCGGATTTGGGGGTTTTAAACCCTTGTCTTGTTTAGGGATCCCATTTTTGAGGATTTCTAAACCTAAGGAGAGAAGGAGGGGAGAAAAAGGAGGAGGAGAGATTAAAGGCAAAAATCCAAAGAGGCTTTGGATTAAGATCAAGGGATCAAGCTTGAAGGATTCCAAGCTAGGATCTTCCCCAAATCAAGGGTTCCACCCAAGATCAAACTTGATCTTCAAGGTTAGTACACCCTGCTAACTTTCTTAGCAATAAACTAGTTTCTCTTTGAAAATCATGATGTTGATCTTGTATTCTTTCCCTTGAAACATGCCATATATCCTAAACCTAAAACAAGATAAATGTGGATGAATGGTGGGATGTGTGAATGGATGAAATGGTGTTGAGGCGATTGGATGCCGTGTTGGCTGATGAATGTGTGCTGGAATAATGGTGGATGGGTATCTCAAGCATAAAGAATACACCCCTTGTGTTTGATGAAAAACATGCACTAAGAAACGTAAATCAAAAGACTATAAATGTGATGCTTGCTAAGTGTTTGATAAAATGCTTAAATGACGATGTGAATGAATGAACTTGAATTATGAAAGCATGGATTGAGTTATTATTGTTAAATACCAACCGTGATCAAATGCCCTACATATTATCTACATTCCCTTATGCTTATATTCGAAATGGAAATGCTATACTTATGTGATCCTCTCATCTAAGCATGTCATCATGATTGTCACTATTGGCACGCACAAGAGCACGCATGTTTACATGAACCAAGTTTTCAAGAGTATATGCATATAATAAATCAACAAGAAAACATTGCATGTCAAGGAGGTTGGTAGCCCAGGGATGTTCGAGTACTAGCCTCTAGCTCACAAGAAAACTAAAAACACTACATGTCGAGGAGGTTGGTAGCCCAGGGATGTACGGGTACTAGCCTCTGGCTCACAAGTAACAAAAACCAATATATGGCAAGGAGGTTGGCAGCCCAGGGATGTGCGGGGACTAGCCTCTGGCTCACAAGAAAACAATATGTCAAGGAGGTTGGCAACCCAGGGAGGTTCAGGTGCTAGCCTCTGGCTCAGGAGTAAATGAAATATGTCAAGGAGGTTGGTAGCCCAAGTGAAGGGTACTAGTCTCTGGCTCACAAGAACAGGCTCACAAGAAAAGGCTCACAATTATACAAGATGAGACAAGACACGCGCGCATGATTTTCACAAGCAATACCAAGACATGAAACGAGTTTTCCAAGCAGGAGTTTTATCGAATTTTTTGCATTCATGCATGCTTGTCAAGATAATGATATTGTTTCATGTTCAATACCGTTTATCTCATGATGCTACTGATGCTTTGAATTGATACCTTGTATTGTGTTTACCTTGTTGTGCTTTTATTATTGCTATGGCTAGCTAGTAGTTTGTACTCGCTGAGTATTCCATGCTCAACCGTACCTTTATGTCGGCAGGTATCGAGGAAGCCCTCGACCCGGAACCTTAGGTCGAGGAAGAGTACGTAGAGGAGATAGAGCCGTCTATCCTATTACAGTCTCAAGCAGATAGAGACCTCGACGTGTGGCCGTACATCGACTACTGTTGAGGGGAGAGTACGAGAGGGTTCTTTTGTATATTTTGATATTTTGATAGGTGGGCGGGCCAGTCCACCTTAGACTGGGATATGTTTTGCGTATATGTTCACTTGGAATACTATTTTTGAATTTTAGAAGAAAAGAAAGGTTAGTTTATGCTTCCGCATGCATGTTTAGCTTCCGCGCTCTGATTATTGTTAGTATCGTATTATGTTAGCTTTGTTTACTTCAGGATGGTTTGGCAGGTACGATTAGTCACTCCTAAAGTATCCCTTAACTCTTAGGGGGTCTTTTGGGATGCAACACACATAGGTGAGAGGAATTGGGCCCAGCTTTGGCCTGTCAGCTTACTCACACTCCCTACTATAAGATCACATAGTGTATAGTAGAAAATCATAATACTTACAGACTTGTCCCCAATCTTATATACACATGATATATAAAGGGCAGTTATTTCAACATAGACAAGTATCATCTCATGATAATAAACTATATTAAACTTTATATAAGATTAATCGTTAAGGGTTAGTAAAATGAATGAATGCAAGAGAATAAGATAAGAATAAAGGCAGTCTTATCGATATCATCATTGCAGCATCCTCCTTAACAACATCTCCATCAATGCATAATATGGAATTTAAATGGCATTAGGGAAACCAGTATTCCATTCGCCCTTTTTAGGGAAACCGAATGAATCTGCCCTTTACAGATTGCCAAAACCTATTACATATTATCCTTTAATATGAATGCATGAATGATAAACAATTTATCATAAAATTTGACCTATAACTATAATCTCATATAATTTAGATGCAATATGGCGATGGAGTACTTTTTCTTATTTTAAAAGATTTAAAAAAATATTGATAACAATTATCAATTTGCTCAATGAAATCTAAATCTTATATAGATCAAACCTCAAAGAATAAAATAATTGTATTTTTCATCAAAACAATTTTCATAAAATTATTTTTAAAATATAAGATAGGATTTTCTTAAATCTCTACAATATTTTATTTCTTACTTGAATGCAAGATCCTTTCATATAGATTGGTTCTACTATTATCCAAGATTGGTTTTACTATTATCTAAGATCAAAATAAAAAATTAAGAGAATCGAAAATCCTATATATGATCTCATCATAAAATAGGGTTTTATAATTTTTCGAATAAAATCTATTTACGGGAAAAATCATACATTAATTATTTTAAACAATTAATAAATATATTTTAAATGATCAAATCATTTAATAATGGATTTTCAAAATAAACTATTTATTTCAAAAATAATTATATCACATATAATACTAGTTTTAAAATTATTTAATTATCATCATCAAATCTCATTTGATAATATAATAAAATAAATATTTATTTATTCATCTCATGAACAAATAAAATAAAAAACTATGAGCATCAATCTCATGAATTAATTCATCTATTTAATTATCCTTGAAAATAAACAAAAAATACTCCCTAACCATGAGCTCTGATACCACTTGAAGGGGGATCCGGATAAAAATTTATGCGGAGACTAGATCTCGATGATCTTTACACCATAGAAAGCAACTAAAATTATCTAGGAGTTTTAGTCATTTTACCTCGATGAATGATATTCACCGGTGAAGCTAAATCCAATCGAACCTTCAGAACTTTTTTTCGAGATTTCTCGAAGAAATACTCGAAGCTCGATCCTTGTTCTTCGCTATCCCCATGAAGCTTTAGAATCTCTACTTAGAATTGAAGAAGCAAGAAGAAGAAGATGAATTATTGGTGTAGACTATCTACCAATCAAAACCCTAGAGTTGAAAACCCTAGAATTGAATAACCCAACTTCGAGCACCATTGAAGCTTCACGAAAATCCCTAGGGTATACCCTAGGAGCTCACGATTTTGGAGAGGAGGAGAGGGAGAGAAAAAATTCTGGAGAAAATAATGTTAATCCTCCTCCTTACGTTTTGGGTGTTGGGGTATTAATTGATTGGATCAAATCCAAATCCTACTCCAATTATAACTTATCCCTTTAGGAGTTATTTAGTAATAATAACTCTTATTATTAATTTTAGATAAATCCTAATTAACTATAACTACTTTAGTTATAGTAATCATACTAATTAAAGAGACCTTCTTAAAAGAGGATTCCTTAATTAAAGGGATTAGTCAACAACCAACCAATCATAATCCAATTAGGATTTCTCCAAAGGGGCGTAAGCACAAAGGGGGGTGTGAGCTTTGGGGAGCCTTGGACTCGTAGGTTGGATTCAATTCCATCTTATCTTAATCCATGTTGCATTCCAACAATTAGAATTTAGTTCAATGATTAGTAAAGTTATTATTCAATAATTATTCAAGTAACCAAATCCTAATCCAATTAGGAGAACTAAAGTGGGTGCCCCACCCTAGGGTTTAAACCCATGGGCTTGGGCCCATATTAAAGGTTCATTCTTAATGGGTTTATGGATATGGGTCAAACCCATTTCCCCTTTAATTAGGTTAATTAAATAATTATTAATATAACCTTTTAATTTAAATTAACAATTAATTTAGACCATAGATTCACTTTTAACCTATTTAATCAATGATTAACATTTAATCATTTTTAAATAATTGAGAAACTTTTAATCAATTTATGAGCTTGTATTTCTTATGTGAGCATCTCCACAGATTGTTCTGCTATATTCTTACCCTGGCTTACCCAATGTTATCCCATTGACCCTAAACAGGAATTACATCGAAATTGCAAGTGACGTGAGATATCCATGGTACAATTGAATCCCAGTGTAGGAATATTAACCATTACGGATCCCGCCACATGAACTTTTAATTCAATTGATCCTTCCAATTACATTATCCCTAATGGGCCTTCGAGATTATTTATACTATCTAACCCATAGCCTATTGCACATCATCCGGGTTTCTATGACTTCTGATTAAGCCATGAGAAACTTTTTCTCATGTAAAACATTTTGAGAAAAACATTTTGTAAATATAATATATTTTAAATAAACTATATTTCATAATTGTTTTGTTTCAAAATCACCTGCGCAACATTTAAGCTTAATCGACTGTCTTACCCGGAACTTAGATAATCTCTCAAATTAATGAGTATGGATTTCTTGTTTGAAATTCATTATGACTCGGATAACTTTCTGACTATCCAACTTTTACTGTATTGAATTCCCTAAGGTAGAGAATACTTTGGTGGAATCAAAACAGTCAGATTACTATTCAATCATAAAGTAACTCATCAGATCTAAGGATCATTGAAACTGTTCAATGTGAATAAGAGACCAACTATCTCATTAGTAAGTTTATGCAAGAGGTCTCTCATTGAATGCAATCAGTCAGTGTACATTTAAGCACTCATATGCTAATATGTAGTCTCCACTACAATAGTTCGAGATAGAACTACATCTCAACTATTAAGAACATCTTTGCATAGTGGCAGCCATATAAGTGAAGTGCCTAACTTCACCCATAGCTATGACTATATAAGGTATAAGGAACTAGAAAGCTATATCTGCCTGTGAGAGTCCCATCACATAGCGTTCCTACAATATATCCTATGGACCTTTATCGATATCTCATATCATATAGATCATCTCATGATCATAGTTAATCACCAATAATGAATACACAATAGATAAAGAAGAAGTCTCTATTAATCAAATTAATAAGAATCTTATAATCTAAATGAATTTTCTAGGCACATGTCTAACATTAAGTGGATAAAAAGTGGAAAAATAGAGCATGTCATCGATTGCAGGAGACCTATGATCGATCGCACTAAGTCTAAAACTGAGAAAAATCTATGTTCTGATTGCGATTGATCACAGGGTACTTACTATTGATCGCACTCAATCGAAAATTTAAGGATTTCTTCTATGTGTAATGCGATAGATCACCATATGTGCAATCGATCGCACCTGGAAAGCTGCGATTAGTCGTAGTGTGCGGGCAATCGATCCCAGTCGCTCCCAGAAATGTTTAAAAAAGTTGTGGATTTTGGGGTTTTAAACCCCTAGAGTATAAATAAAGGTTCTATTTCGAGGGTTTTAAGGTTCTAACTTATCTAAACCTAATTTGACAAAGAGGGGAGAGAAAACCTAGGGTTCTAAGGAAGATATTGCTTGAAGAAGAGAGATTGCTCATGAAGGGAAATTTTAGCTTGAGGAAAGAGATTAAGGCTTGGAGAATCAATCCCAAAGCTTCAAGGTGTAGAGCCCCGAATTTTCATCTCACGTATTGGTGAATAGTGTGTGAATAGTGCCCAAGTGTGGTTTTGTACACTTAGGGGTCTTATAATTAATATACGAGTTTGGATAATTGGCGTGCATGTTTTAATAGGTCTACATATCCCTAAGGAGTGTGTTTTAAGCACTAAAGGTGTTGGAACTGGGATTGGAAAGGTCTAAGGTAGTGAAAACAAGGTTTTTCAGCAAAACAGGGCATCATCGATCACTCGGTGATACCTCCGATCGACCGGTCTTCTACCGATCGCTCGGTAGCTATCGAGCGGTCAACTTTTTTGTATGGAGAAATTTTCTAGAGAGGGTGTTTTCAACCGTTCGCTCGGCTGAAACCACCAATCGACCGATAAGCCACAGATATCTCAGTCTATACCACTGATCGATCGATCATACGCAGATTTAACCACCACCCCTTGCCTATAAATAGGCTGAGTTCGTACCTTAGGGTTTTAGAAACCCTCTGTGCCCTATCTTAGGAGATTTTGAGAGAGAGAAGAAGGAGAGGAACTACTTGTGATCAAGCTTGAAGGAAGATCAAGCTCTCTTTGGTGATTCTCAACCAAGAACTCAAGGTTCTTGCTTGTTCAAGCTTTTTGGAATCAAACTCATTGATTTCACCAAGGTAGATATACTCTACTATCAATCTTGCAATCCTACTAAGTTACTAAATGATGTTCTTCTAAATCTATACTAAGTATGTATATATATCTTGGTTTATTAAGGTGTGAAGGTATGTAGTTTAGATACTTGGGTGAAAAATACTATTATGATGCACTCTAAGTGTTTGATGAAATACCTCTAAAGGATTTTATGCTTAAATATGGTGATTTCTCTAATATGCTCATATGCTTGCATGTCTTGCATGAATCGATGTTTCCCATGGATTTCTCAAAGTACGAAAAAGGGGTTTTCACCAAATGACTAATAAGAAATGATTCTAAGTAACTCCATGATTTCTCTAAGATCATCTCACAAGCTCTACGGATTATACTATGCTCACAAGGAACTCTATGATAAGCTCTGAGATCGTCTCACAAGCTCTACGAATCATAAATGTAACGCTCTAAGATCTCTAAGGATATGCTCTATGTGCTCTATGGTATCTCCATGTCTCTACGGATCATAATGACTCTAAGTAACTCCATGAACTCACAAAAACTCACAAGGCTGTGATTATCGCATGACTCACATGGATATGGTTTTGGTTTCGGATTTCATCACATATGCTATACATGATTTCTATGCTTTGATATGCTTTAAGGATTTCAATCTCCATGCTTCTTATGCTCTATGCTATATTGCTTTATTATTATTAGTTTGTATACGCTGAGTATTCCACGCTCAGCCGATATTTGTTATCATCGGCAGGTGCTCGGGCTCCATTTGATCTATGTGGCATGGAACTATGGGTAGAGGAAGAATACTTCGACCTGGAGCCATCCATAGATCACTATGAGGATGATGGCGCAGTAGATAGGTGTCAAGACTTCGACTTTTGTTGATCGGCAGACTTAGAACTTTAAGGTGTTCTTTTGTTATATGAGTGTGGGGTTTGTTCACTCCACTTTTGGGTTTCTCACATGTATATACTTTTGTTGGTTCATACTTGAACTGAGTTATAGGAGTATCGCTTTGCTTCCGCTATGTTTAGTATTTTGATTTCCACTGTGTATTCTTTATTGCTTCCGCTAGATATGTTTGTGTTTCTGACAGGTCTCCACGTGTGCCTTATGTATTATACTGGAGGTATGATACGGTGGTCACGAGTCAATGTATCCCTAACTCCTAGGGGGTATTTTGGGTCGCGACAGACTTGGTATCAGAGCTTAGGCATTTGGTCACATAAGCTATTGGGATTGGTTTCCCTTGGGCTAAGTGGAAGTAAGTTCTATGAGTTGAACTTAGAACTCAGATGAACTCAGTTGTCTTAGGCTCATTACCACGACATAACCGGTATCAAGGGAATCCTTAGGTCGGTTTAGGATCTCAGTCTATCCTATTCTATCCTATTCGAGGTTGTCCATAGTCGTGTTACCAAGAGTAGATACCCAACACAAGGATCTTAGTTACGCTAGGATACTCTAAGTTATACTTATCTGATTATGTGTATACCTCGATGTATACGATATGTGTAATAGCAATTCATGTATATTGAACTGCTATATGATGTGAGGTTGGTATCCAAGTTAGACTCATGTTTTGCCAATTGATCTTAGGATTTGATATCATGAGACGCGGCATTCGTGGTCGAGGTTACCATACTCGGAGGGCCGAGAGTGAAGTTTCGAGAGAAGAGGAACAGTTGTATTTCACGAATGCTATGGACTCCATAGCCGAGACTTTGGCGTTGTTGGCAGCGAGACCTACTCCTACCCCATTGGCTACTCCAGTGCCTACACCGGTGCATCACACCACGGGGCTTGAAGCTTTCCAGAGACTGCGGCCTCCGACATTTTACGGTACTCTGGACCCAATGGTGGTAGAGTCTTGGATTATGCAGCTGGAGAAGACCTTCCGGGCTCTCCGATGTACTGAGGAGCAACGAGTAGAATGGGCTTCCTTCGTGATGGAAGGTGAAGCCGAACATTGGTGGCAAGCTGCCCAAAGGCAGAGGGATGTTGCAAAGGCAGGAGTGCCCTGGACTTGGGCAGAGTTCTTAGAGACTTTCAGAGAACAGTACTTTCCCAGGTTTATTCAGGAAGAAAAAGCAAGGGAGTTTATGCTTTTGGAGCAAGGGTCGATGAGCGTAGCCGAGTATGAGGCTAAGTTCACCGAATTGTCGAGGTTTGCTCCTCACTTGGTTGCTACTGAGAACCTACGGGTCAGGAAGTTTGAGATGGGCTTGAAGGCCTTTATTCGAGATCGGGTGTCCATTCTCCAAGTGGAGTCTTGGAGAGAGATAGTAGGAAAGGCGAAGATCGCCGAGAAGAATACGGAAGACTTTATGAGAAGAAGAGACAGTGGCTTCGGAAAAAGCATGTCTCGGGGTCTGTATAGTGGTTCATCATCCAAGAAGAGGATTAGGACTGCACCATACCAGTTCTCCCAGCCGATGCCGGCTCAAAGACCTTCTTTTGTGCCTCAGGCACCGTGCCCTATGACATCACAGGCTATGAGGGTTATGCCACCGGCTTCCTCCACATCGCAGACTTTTGAGAAATGCGCCGTCTGTGGTCGTCGGCACAAGACCGGGGATTGCCGCAGGATGTCAGGCGGATGCTTCCACTGTGGCGAGATGGGCCACATGATTTGAGATTGCCCGCATAAGCAGTCACAGACTGGACCACAGGGAGTTTGGCCTACAGGCAGGCAGACTTCACTTCAGGGGTCTTCATCGCAGGCCTCTAGATCCGTGCCACCCACCCAGCAGCCTCGTCAGGCTAACCAAGGCAGGGTCTTTGCCATGACTGATAGAGACACACAAGCATCTAATGATGTTGTGCAAGGTACGCGCAAGTTTGATCTTGTCTAAGTTTTGTATATTTATGTCCTATGTGATGTTTTGCAATGCTTGTATCTATATGTATAATTGTGTGTATGGTTTATGTTATAACTTGGGTGATTAAAATTCTCAAGTTCGTTACTAGTGAATGAGTGCTTAGCAAGGGTGTTAATCGATACGGGATCCACTCATTCATTCGTCTCACCTAGCTTTACAAAAGGCTTTGCATCCGAGCCGAGTAAGCTACCACGGGAGTTGTCCATTTCGACCCCATTGGGCAAGTCTATAGAGACAGATAAAGTGTATCGGGGCAGTGTTGTGCAAGTTATGCAGCACAAGTTGCCAGTAGACCTGATCATTTTAGGATTTCAAGATTGGGATTTCGACGTCATCCTAGGTATGATTGGCTCTCAGCTCACCACCATGGGCACGTGGCGTGTTTCGAGAAGGTGATGAATTTTAAACCCACTAGGTTGAAGCCATTTCATTTCAGAGGACTTCATAGGAGAGACATTGCTCGCTTTGCAACTCTCAATCTCGAGAAGGTGGAAGTACGAGACTCCACGTCCATGCCCGTTGTGTGTGAATATATGGATGTCTTTTCGGAGATCTTATCGGGATTGCCTCCTGATCAGAAAATTGAGTTCACGATTGAGTTGGCTCTAGGCACGGCGCCAATTTCTAGGGCTCCATACAAGATGACCCCTATTGAGCTAAAGGAGTTAAAGGAGCAGTTGGACGAATTGCAAGGCCTTGGTTTCATTCGGCCAAGTGTCTCACCTTAGGGAGCTCCGGTGCTCTTCATGAAGATATGTGCATTGACTATAGGCAGTTAAACAAGGTGACTATCAAAAATCGTTATCCATTGCCTCGAATAGACGACTTGTTTGATCAGTTGAAAGGTGCTAAGTTCTTTTCCAAGATTGACCTTCGATCTGGTGACCATCAGTTGAAAATCAAAAAGGAAGACATTCCGAAGACAGCGTTCAGGACTCGATACGGCCATTATGAGTTTCTAGTCATGTCTTTTGGACTGACTAACGCGCCGGCAACATTTATGGATCTGATGAACCGGGTGTTCAGATCATCTCTCGATCGGTGTGTGATTGTGTTTGTAGATGATGTCCTTGTGTATTCACAGTCACAGGATGATTACACGAGAGATCTCCGCTTTGTATTGCAGACTCTTCGGGAGCATAGTTTATATGCTAAGTTAAGTAAGTGCAAGTTTTGGCTGAACAAGGTGTCCTTTCTTGGACATGTAGTGTTTGCTGAAGGTATCTCAATCGATCCTACAAAGATTGAGGCAGTGATGAATTGGGAAAGGCCGAAAAGTGTTACCGAGATTCCTAGTTTTCTCGGCCTGCTGGATACTACAAGAGGTTTGTGGAGGGATTTTCAAGCTGAGCCGCTCTGCTTAGCTATCTCACGTGGAAGAACACTAAGTTCACTTGGAGCAACAAGTGCGAGGTGAGTTTCCAAGAGTTGAAGAAGAGGCTTACCACAGCCCATGTTCTCACGGTTCCATCTGGAAGTGGTGGTTTCGAAGTCTATAGTGATGCTTCACTAGTTGGACTTGGATGTGTTTTGATGCAGCATAAACAGGTGGTCGCCTATGCTTCCCATCAGTTAAAGGAGCATAAGCAAAACTACCCTACTCACAACTTAGAGCTTGCAACCGTCGTATTTGCACTGAAAATTTGGCGTCACTACCTCTACGGGGAAGAATTCGTGGTGTTCACGGATCACAAGAGCTTGAAGTATCTTTTCCTCCAGAAAGAGTTGAATATGAGGCAGCGACGATGGATGGAGTTCATGAAGGACTACGATTGTTTTATCCAGTACCATCCGGGTAAGGCTAATGTGGTAGCCGATGCTCTTAGTAGGAAACCCTATGGGGTTATGGCTCACTTGAGAGTACAAGAGTGGAAGTTGTTGAATGATATGTGTAACTTAGACACTACTCTCAGGCATGTCACCTACGGGCCGGTGATGTCCGACATTGTGGTTAAGCCGCATATTTTGAACCGGATCAAGGAGTTACAAGATTCAGATGTCGAATTGCTTGCTTACCGAGACAAGTCGGTTAGTAATGACAGTCAGGAGTAAGCTTTGAATGGTGATGGTGCTATCACGTTCAAAGGCAGGTTGTGCGTTCCAGCCGACATGGTGTTGAGGATTGATATTTTGGATGAGGCTCACCGATCCAAGTATACAGTACATCCGGGAGTTACCAAGATGTATCAGAATCTGAAGAAGCACTACTAGTGGCGAAACATGAAGAGGGAAGTCACCGAGTATGTTGCTAGATGTTTGGTGTGCCAGCAGGTGAAAGCCAAGCATCAGAGGCCGGCAGGTCTTTTACAGTCCCTCCCAATTCCAGAATGGAAATGGGAGAATATCTCGATGGATTTCATCGTGAGTTTACCGTGAATGGAGAAGGGCTCCGATGCTATTTGGGTGATTGTAGACCGATTGACTAAGTTTGCACATTTCCTTCCATATCGGACTACTTTCAATGCAAATCAGTTAGTAGCCCTGTATGTCAAGGAGGTGGTTCGTCTGCACGGTGTGCCAGTTTCTATCGTATCTGATCGAGATCCTAGGTTTACTTCCAGGTTCTGCAGAACTTTTCAAGATGCTATGGGTTCTCGTTTGGAATTTAGCACCGCCTTTCATCCTCAAACCGATGGGCAAACTGAACGGGTGAATCAGGTTGTGGAAGATATGCTCCAAGCTTGTATGCTAGAATTTCAAGGTAGTTGGGAGGAACAATTGTCGTTGGTTGAGTTTGCCTACAACAATAGTTATCAGGCAAGCATCCAAATGGCACCTTTGAAGCTCTGTATGGTCGGAGTTGCAGATCTTCGCTATACTGGGATGGAGTTGGTGAGAGGAAAGTACTTGGTCCTGAGTTGATCTAGCGGACCGTAGAAAGGGTCAAAGTTATCCGGGAGCGATTGAAAATTGCTCAGGATGGGCAGAAGAGCTATGCGGATACTCGCCGCAGAGATTTGGAATTCCGAGTTGGAGATCGGGTCTTTGTGAAGATTTCGCCAAGTAGGGGAATCATGCGATTCGGGAAGAAGGGAAAGCTCAGTCCTAGGTTCATAGGACCATTTGAGATCATTACGAGGGTTGGTGAGGTTACTTACAGGGTAGCACTACCGCCTCATATGGCAGCAATCCATAATGTATTTCACATCTCTATGCTTAGGAAATACATTTCAGATCCGTCTCATATCATCGCTCTTGATCCTGTAGAGATTAGAGAGGATCTCACGTTGGTTGAGCAACCAGTTCAGATTTTCGATCGTCGCGATCAACTCTTGCGCAATAAGACTATCCCTTTAGTCCTTGTGAAGTGGCAACATCATTCCAAGGAAGAAGCTACATAGGAACGAGAATCCAAGGTGAAAGAAAACTACCCTCACTTGTTTGAGTGAGCTTCTTGTTGGTTTTGTATGTATTTTGTTCTTGTATGTTTTGAGTGTCGTTCTAATTTCGAGGACGAAATTCTTGTAAGGGGGGAGGGATGTAGAGCCCCGAATTTTCATCTCACGTATTGGTGAATAGTGTGTGAATAGTGCCCAAGTGTGGTTTTGTACACTTAGGGGTCTTATGATTAATATACGAGTTTGGATAATTGGCGTGCATGTTTTAATAGGTGTACATATCCCTAAGGAGTGTGTTTTAAGCACTAAAGGTGTTGGAACTGGGATTGGAAAGGTCTAAGGTAGTGAAAACAAGGTTTTTCAGCAAAACAGGGCATCACCGATCGCTCGGTGATACCTTCGATCGACCGGTCTTCTACTGATCGCTCGGTAGCTATCGAGCGGTCAACTTTTTTGTATGGGAAAATTTTCTAGAGAGGGTGTTTTCAACCGTTCCCTCAGCTGAAGCCACCAATTGATCGGTCATACGCAGATTTTCTTCATTAAAGGTGTTTACGACTTTAACCACCACCCCTTGCCTAGAAATTGGCTGAGTTCGTGCCTTAGGGTTTCAGAAACCCTTTGTACCCTATCTTAGGAGATTTTGAGAGAGAGAAGAAGGAGAGGAACTACTTGTGATCAAGCTTGAAGGAAGATCAAGCTCTCTTTGGTGATTCTCAACCAAGAACTCAAGGTTCTTGCTTGTTCAAGCTTTTTGGAATCAAACTCATTGATTTCACCAAGGTAGATTTACTCTACTATCAATCTTGCAATCCTACTAAGTTACTAAATGATGTTCTTCTAAATCTATACTAAGTATGTATATATATCTTGGTTGATTATGGTGTGAAGGTATGTAGTTTAGATACTTGGGTGAAAAATACTATTATGATGCACTCTAAGTGTTTGATGAAATACCTCTAAAGGATTTTATGCTTAAATATGGTGATTTCTCTAATATGCTCATATGCTTGCATGTCTCACATGAATCGATGTTTCCCATGGATTTCTCAAAGTACGAAAAAGGGGTTTTTCACCAAATGACTAATAAGAAATGATTCTAAGTAACTCCATGATTTCTCTAAGATCGTCTCACAAGCTCTACGGATTATACTATGCTCACAAGGAACTCTATGATAAGCTCTAAGATCGTCTCACAAGCTCTACGGATCATAAATGTAACGCTCTAAGATCTCTAAGGATATGCTCTATGTGCTCTATGGTATCTCCATGTCTCTACGGATCATAATGACTCTAAGTAACTCCATGAACTCACAAAAACTCACAAGGCTGTGATTATCGCATGATTCACACGGATATGGTTTTGGTTTTGGATTTTGCATTTCATCACATATGCTATACATGATTTCTACGCTTTGATATGCTTTAAGGATTTCAATCTTCATGCTTCGTATGCTCTATGCTATATTGCTTTATTGTTATTAGTTTGTATACGCTGAGTATTCCACGCTCAGCCGATATTTGTTATCATCGGCAGGTGCTCGGGCTCCGTTTGATCTATGTGGCATGGAACCATGGGTAGAGGAAGAATACTTCGACCTGGAGCCATCCATGGATCACTATCAGGATGATGGCGCAGTAGATAGGTGTCAAGACTTCGACTTTTGTTGATCGGCAGACTTAGAACTTTAAGGTGTTCTTTTGTTATGTGAGTGTGGGGTTTGTCCACTCCACTTTTGGGTTTCTCACATGTATATACTTTTGTTGGTTCATACTTGAACTGAGTTATAGGAGTATCGCTTTGCTTCCGCTATGTTTAGTATTTTGATTTCCGCTGTGCATTCTTTATTGCTTCCGCTAGATATGTTTGTGTTTCTGACAGGTCTCCACGTGTGCCTTATGTATTATACTGGAGATATGATACGGCGGTCACGAGTCAATGTATCCCTAACTCCTAGGGGGTATTTTGGGTCACGACACAAGGAGTTTCATCTTGCAATTTGAATCTTAGGAAATGATCCCAAAGGTCAATTTGCCTTCTAACTTATTCTATTATGTAATCTCTAAGCTTAAGTATGTTGATTAAGAGTACTCTTGCATGATTTTTATGGAAATAGATATATATTGGTGAGTGGTGGATTTCACTCATAAAATAGGGTTTTTGGCTTGTGTTTAAGATATTGAGAATTGCAGTTTATGCTCTATGCTTTATTAATTGATGAATGGATAAGAAATTGTAGAAGGGAAATGGTGATGAATTGGGTTTGAATGAATGGTGATGGGATTGAAATGTATACCTATGGTGATGTATACTTCAAATGGAGGATGGGTTATATGAATTGGAGGATGGGTTTTTGTGTTTATGCATGAATGAAAATGAAATGAGTTTGAAGTTAAGAAATGTCGCCCCCCAAAATCCCCTCGAGGAGTTAGGTGAGACTTTAGACGTGACTATCCCAACCTGGCAAACCATCTTGTAAAATATACAAGGCATAAATATAGCGGAAGCATAAATCAAAATGTGGAAGCAATAAAATGCAAAAGTGTGAACCCAAAAAATTTTCTTCTATACATGAACAGTATTCCAATTTTTTTTTATACATCAACCTGACTAAATATAAGAGTAGACATGCCCACCCATCAAAATACAAAATATAAAACTCTATCTCTCTCCCTCAGTAGTCACCCTGATAGGACCAACTATCTAAGTCTCTTGCCTCCACTTGGGGTGCTATTGCAAGCTCCACAAAAGGTTCCTTGTCCCGCCCCAAAATCCACCTTAGGAGATAGGTGGGACTTTGTGCGTGACTAACCATATCATGATGAACCAACCTGTAAAATATACAAGCAATAGCATAGCGGAAGCGTAACAATTTTTTTTTCTTGTATATCTACCAAAAGTATTCCAAGTTACCAATGTACAAAACGGATGACTTTAGACATATACAATTAAACCCCAAAATACATTTCACTCTCTCTCTCTCCTCTCTCAACAATACCCCTGATAGGGTCATACATCAAGCTCCCTATCACCCTCAGGGCAACCGCCTATCGGCTCTTCAACATACTCCTCCTCAACCCATGGTTCTGGAGTACATATATCAAATGTACCTGCCAAAGATTATAGTTCGGATGAGCATGGAATACTCAACGTATACAAACACTAACATCGCAAATAGTAGTCATTAATGATAACACACTTCATAAGTCAAGACAAAATTACAATTCAATGAAATAAATGAAACAAACATACTAGAATATTCAAAGAAGGCAATTATGATACTTTTCAAAATATGGCATTTGCATGCTTTTCAAAACCTTACTTCTAACAATATGATACAAGCTCTACTTTGAGACATTCCTTTCAAGAAAGTGTTTCCCTTCTTGGAACACCTTATGAGACGATTTCTTTCAAGATAAAGTGTTTTCCTTATCGGAACACCTTATGAGACGAGTTCTTCGAAGATAAAGTGTTTCCCTTCTCAGAATACCTTATTAGACGAGTTTTTACAAAACTTTACAAGCAAGGCATCTTGCCCTTGGTTACAAAACTTTAAAAGCAAGGCATCATGCCCTTGATACCAAAACTTTACAAGAAAATCCTACTTTGAGAAAATCTCTACTTTAAGACAAAACTCCATTCCAAGCCAAGATTTTTCTTTAAGACAAAACTCATGATAATTTAACAACAATTTCACATAGAAGTGCATGTGGTCATTTGTGAGCAATAACTAGCAAAATCCTTAATCATTTAATAACATGGTCATAGTTTACAAAAGATCACATCACCCTATTTTTTATGAATGAAATACAACAAGCCAAGTTTAGTAGAGTGTATCTGCACATATACAAGGTTATACATATCAAGAAACTCATGCATCTCATTAATGGTTTACAACAAACTAGCTAGTGGGGTGTATTTACCTCTTTGAGCTAGAATCCTTGTAGTTCTTGTGTTTGAGAGCTTTGGAGGTGAGATTTGGGCCTCACCTTTGATCCTTGAGAAATCCCTTCCAAAACCCCAACTCCTTCTCCTTTATCTCTCAAAATTCCTCTTAGGTTTTGTGTAAATCTAAAATCCCGAAAATGGCCTCTATTTATAGCCCAAGGGGTTGAAACCCTAAAAAATCCCGCATTTGGGGTTTTTTCGCGACTTTACTGTACATGACCGTTAGAACGGTCTTTTGATCGTTCGGTGGTGTGATCATTCGAACGGTCATGCATACTGTTCTTGGTTTCCAAAATTCTGATCCCAAATTTACTAGGATCGTTTGAACGGTCATGAACCGTTCGAACGACTTAGGTTACTATCTTTGCATGCTGAGGTTTTATGTTGGCCAAGTAATGACCCTAAAGGTGGGTGAATAGGGTCTATGGCAGATTTAAAATTTTCAGACTCTAAGTCTGTAAAGCAAAAATAATTTTTATTGCAACTAGAAATTATTGAATGCAATATAGAAAGTAAAGGAGAAAAGTTAGAGAGTCTAACACAAGGATTTGTTCATGAGGTTCGACAAACCCAGCCTACTCCCCGCCTCAAGTTGTTCCAGCTAGAGGATTTACCACTGTTCTTTAAATTGCTCTGACTTCTTCATAGGTGAATCCTAAACCATTACAACCTCTCTTCTAGTCGAGACGGAACCTTACACTCCCTCCTTTAGGCCGGGAGATAACTTTTACACTACAAGGCACTTCCCCTCTCTTGCTGAAACTGAAGCAGCAGCTTTGTAAGCACCCAATTTTTACGCCTTTTTTTTTTACCATGGTTAAAAAATTTAACCATGTTTAGCCTAGTCAAGCCCTAGGTCAAACCCTAGTTTAACCTTGGTCAAACCCTAACTGTAAGTCTAACCCTAGGTCCAACCCTAAGATCAAAATCAAGCTCAAGGCCTAGGGACCCGAGCCCATCATCCAAGCCCTTAATCTAAGGCCATTTCCCTAAAGCCCTTGGCCCAATCTAAAACCTCCAAGCCCATGGCACCATGCCCATCAACAAGCTCCCTAAGTCTTGGCCAAATCTAAAACCTCCAAGCCAATGGCACCATGTCCATTAACAAGTTCCCAAGCAAAGGCCAAAAACTTAGACCAAAGCCAAGGCAACCCAAGGCCCATTTCATTTGTATCTTGCACAAAACCCAACATATTTCCACTTTGGTTTTAAGACCAAGCCCCCACCAAAGTCCAAGACCCGCCCCTACCCATTTGAGGGTTGAGATTTGAATTAAAGAAGGAAGGGACCAGCTTGTATGCTTGGAACATCAGTGTTTCTGGGTGTATCAGATTATCCCCAATAATCTTTTACACTCTCACCCCACCTCACCTCCTATTTACAAATCTACCCTAAGCCTCCTTGAACCTATAAAACCCCAGCTGCCCGTCACGTTTGTGGAGGAGAGACCCAAAAAAAAAAAACTTCATGATTTTTCGGTACTGAGAGTGGGAGATGTTTTGAGAGAAAAGAAAAAAGGGGAAGATCAAGAAGCCTGAAGATCCTCTTACAAGAGCACCCACCATTTTTGAAGTCTCTCACAGAGCTATTCCACCAAGGAAAGAGACCTCTGGTCTTTTGGAAGAGGATCTTTGAATCCTCATATTCAAGCCCAAGTCCTCTTGAGGTGTTTGAACCGTCCAAGAAGCCAAGAGTAGGTCCTTGCCTATTTCATTTTCTCATTTCAAAACCTTACAAAGGCTGTAGAGGATTTCCTATTCCTTCCTCAATAGGATAAGGGGACCTTCCATTGCCAAGAAGAAACAAGTGCATGACCACCGTTTCATCATTCTGGGCATAGGTAGAAGGTTCACTTTGTCTTTTCTTTTTCTTTTCTTTTTTTACCTTTGCATTGAGACAATTATCTTGACTTACCCTCTCATCTGGTAATTTTAGAAAGCTTAAACAGGGTTACAGGTAACCCCGGTTAGGTCCCTAACTATAGTCCATGGCCAAGCAAAGTCATTCTAGATTGTGGTTCAGACCAGACCATCATCTAGGGGTGATTCTAATATGAGTTAAACATTTAGCCTTGGTTATTTTAGAGGAGTTCCAATGCTGAAAGGCCTTTAGACCCCTATCTAGCCTTTTTAATTAGGGTTAAACCTAACCCTAGTTAGCTTGTCCATTGCACTCGAAAGGGAAGTGTTGAAGCAAGCACTGTTATGCGGTTTCATGGATGTAAGCCTTCATTTTGAAGTTTGCAAACTATCCTTGGGCATTTCGTGGATCCCCATACACCTCTAGCTAGGTTTAAACTTAACCCTAGCTAGTCCCTCTTGCCACACAGACCTCGAGCTAGGGAAAACTTAACCCTAGGCCATTCCTCTTCCTTTTAAACACCCGAAACAGTGCAAAAATCAACACTGTTTTGGGTATTTAGCAGTGCCAAAACCAGCTTTGTTTGGGTGGTTTACATGGCCAAAACTAAGGTTAAACTTAACCCTAGTTAGACCCTTTTGTCCCTCAAACACTTAAACTAGGGTTAAACGTAACCCTAGTTAACCCCCATTAGGATCCCTTTCTTTTAAAAATCTAAAACAGTTGTGGAAATCAGCACTGTTTTGGTTATTTAAAAAATACCAAAACCAGCTTTGTTTGGCCGGTTAGCACAACCAAACTAGGGTTAAACTTAACCCTAGTTAAACCCTCTTGTCCCTCAGACCTAAAACTAGGGTTACACTTAACCCTAGTTAACCCCATTGGATCTCTTTTCATTCTTTTTTTTTATCCAAAACAGTGCTAGAAATCAGCACTGTTTGGACATTTAAAAATACCAAAACCAGTCTTGTTTGGGATGTTAGTACTATCTAACTAGGGTTAAACTTAACCCTGGTTCAACCCTCTTGTCACATAAACCTCAACCTAGGGTTAAACTTAACCCTGGGCCTTTCCTTTTTCCTCTTCTCATGCTAAGCAGTCCCAAAACAATATTGTTTTAGGCATTTATTAGTGCTAAAACAGCACTATGTCGGGTCAGTTAGTGCAGCCAAACTAGGGTTAAACGTAACCCTAGTTAATCATTCTTGGCCCTTAAACCTTAAACTAGGGTTAGACTTTTAGACTTACTAGTTAATCCCCCAGGTTTCTTTTGCTCTTTTTTTAGCCAAAGAAGTGAAAAGATCAGCACTATTTTGGGCGTCAAAATAGTGCCAAATCATCACGGTTGGGATGGTTAGCATTGCGAAACTAGGGTTAAACTTGACCCTAGTTAATCTCCCTTTGTCCCATAAAGCTTAAACCAGGGTTAAACTTAACCCTAGTAGGCCATCCCCCTCATTCCTTGTTCAAAACAGTGCTAAGTTTTGGGATGGTTATCCTTGCCAATTTTTATCATTTGGGGGTCTTGCTCCCATGGAGACCCCATGTGGTAATAAGCTCAACCGAGGTTAAACTTTACCCTAGTTGATCCCATACCTTTGGTTTAAACAAAAATCTGGAAAAAAATCTCAAAAACATTTAAAAAATACAAAAGACCAAAAACCATAAGTTTGGACCTTTTTACTATGGTCAATAGACACGAAATGGAATCATATCCACCCCTCAAGTTTGGACAACTTTAGTCGATGTGTTGTTGTTCTGGAGGTGCACGTTAGCAAGTTTGTTCTATATTTTTAGGTGCAAGATAGCATAACTACCGTGGAAACCCTGCTAGGGTTTCATGGCTGCTACAAAACTTGAGAGGAAGATCTCCTCCTCATCCACCTGATCCAAAGAGATTGACTTATGCAGTGGTGGTAGGGGATAAGCCAAGATCAAGTATGGGACCTTTTATTCAGAGGGAGTTCAGCTTTGATGCTATTACCGATGTGAAAAAACAATCTACATTCCAAGGAGAACCAGCGTTATTTTATTCTTCTGAAGAACTAGAAACATCAGCAGCAGTATTCCAGCATGCTCTTATAGCAAAGTTCCCTCTTGGAAGATCATCTATCGCAGATCTTAAAGGCTTTATCCAAGATTCTCTTCGTACGAGATTGGATATTGTTGTTGGTGTTCTAGATGAAAGGCATATGTTGATCCGCTTTGAATCAGAAGAAGATTTTTTATCAGTTTGGCTTAAAGAATATGGTTATATAGAAGGGCAACTGGTTCGATTCTTCAAGTGGAACCCTTTATTTCATGTTGGAGCAGAACAAACTCTAGTTCCAATCTGGATTAATCTTCCAGGTCTACCTATTAATCTCTTCAACCCGAAGGATTTGAAAGCTATTGGAAGTATTGTGGGGAAGGTTCTAAAAGTAGATGGTCCTACAAAAAGGCTTTCCCGACCTAGTTTGGCTCGTATTTGGCTAGAGATGGATGTTACTAAAGAAAAAATTGATAGGTTTTGGCTTGGGCTGAGTACCTCAGGGAGATGGCAAAGTACAGAATATGAAAAAGAGCCTACCATCTGTGTTAAATGCAAAAGAATCAGGCACGAGAGTGAAGAATGTAAAGGGAGTGGAAGAAGGATCTACAAAAAATTAGAAAGTTAGAAAAATAGAATCAATGCTAAGGAAGATTCAAAAAAAAAAGATGGAGGAAGTTTCAAAAAAAACTAGTTCGGAACCTACTGCGGTCTGGGTAGCAAAAGTCTTTGGGAAAAACCAAAAAAGAGTTAATGAGGAAAAGGAAAGACTAAAGTTATCAAACCAATACCAACTGTTGGAGGAACTAAAACAAGCTAATGGAAGTGAAGAAAGCAAAGATAGTGGTAAAGAAAGGGACACTCCATCTAGCCTGCAAATTATTTCAAAATCGCTGGAGGGCTATAAGCTTCAAAAAGTCTTTTCGGTGGGATTAACTGAAGATATTGCTGGTGATATTGCTATTAAAGAAAAAAGAGAAAAGGCATTAAGAGAATGTATAGAAAAAGGAAATATTTCAAAGGTGTTAAAAGTTATAAATCTGGATGGGAAGGAGTGTCTCGATGTAGAGATAGATTCAGTCGAAGGTCTGAATGAAGAGATTAATAACTACCAAGAAAAGATTCAGGATTCGGGAAAAGAGATGGGCCAGGTTTCTTTAAATCCAGGTGAACGCTCGAGTGAAGATCAAGATCTCCAAGCTCTGATAGATAATCTTCATCTTACAAAACCGAGGGTGAAATTTAAATCAAAGCAAGAAAAGATTCAAAAAGTGAACATCTTGCTGAAGGAAGGCAGTAGATCGGAGGTGAAGATGGGCCGAGGGCTACTATACCAAAATAAGGAGGATTTCATCTTTAGTTGCAAGAATTTTTCCAACAGAATAAATGGTTCAGCATGGCTGAAAAATTACCCAAGGCATAGTTCAAAAAAAATACAAGAGGAGATTTCAGAACCTGCTACAGTGAGAATGACTAGATCGAAGACCAAGGGGAGTCTTCAAGTTGAAAACTAATTGTTTACTAATGTCTAGCTCGATAGTTTGGAACATTAGGGGGGGCGGGGAACTCAAATTCTCGCAGGAGGTTAAAATCAATGATTTTGGAGAAAAATATTTTGGTGGTGGCTCTTCTTGATCTGAAAAAAAATTTAAATTTTCTGGCAAAGTGTGGAAAAGAATTGGGTTTTAAGAATTTTGCAACAAACAATGGTGATGATAGTAGAATATAGGTCTTCTAGAAGGATGAGATGTCAGTTTTGTCTGTTCAGCAAACAATCTTCATGTCCTATTAGGTTTTCATTTGTGTATGCTTCCTGTAATCGTCTCTTGAGAAGAGAACTGTGGGATGAGCTGAGGAGTTTTAGCTCGGATAGTTTAACTCCTTGGATTATTGGGGGAGATTTCAATGTTATCTAAATCGCTGGAGAGAAAAAAGGAGGAAGAAGTCCAAACCTTAAAGCCATTGATGAATTCAACGAGATGATTGCTCATTGTGGTTTAATTGATGGCAATTTTCTTGGGAATCGGTTTACGTGGTGTAATGACAGGCGAAGGGCTCATTACATTTGGGCTCGATTGGATAGAGTTCTTTATAATACCGTTTGGCAGTCCTTGAAGGTTCAGACCATCATCACTCATCTTCCTCGAAGTCCTTCGTGCAATGACCCAGAATTTTAATATAATAAAATTATGCGTTTATGGGTCCTTAATGGAGGTTAATTAGTTAATTATTTGTTAAATTGGTAAAAAGTGGATTTTGTTCGGGATTGGACTGTACTGGTAAACTTCAGTGTTTTTCCTTGAAAATCATGCACAATGTGCGGGTCGACTATCTGGACGATCACCTATCGTTCCAGTTCCGTCGCGTATCAATTCGCGAGACCGCGGGGTCTTAAATGTAAGAAAATCGAGAAAATCAGAAAATTCCAGATTTTTCAGAATTTAGTGGGACTCCATAATTGCTAGGAATTCTAATAGAAATCCGTTCGACTGGTACCACAACATGCCGGTCGATCGTGAGGATGATCGTCTGTCGTTTCAGCAGTCAATTGTTTCATATGAAAAAACGACAGCGTGTTTTGTGTCAGAAATCAGAAAATTAGTGGGTTTTGTAATTTTCTTCCGAACTAAAGTGTAGTTGTCAAAACTCAATATTTTTTCCCAAAATTTTTACAGTAGGTGTCAGACTGCCCCAAGTTTGGTCACCTGAAGTTTTGTCAAGATCGGGTGTCATATAGCAGGGTTTCGAAGGGCATATGCATGAAAAAGTGGAAAAAGCTGGTCAAATAGTCAAAGTAGTTGACTTAGTCAACTACTACTTTCCACACCAAAAAGGGTCATGTGCTTTTGCACATGATCTAAACCTTAGTCTATATATATTAAATAACTAAACCCTTTCTCATTACATTCGGTCACTAACAGTGGAGAATTCCAGAATTTTTAGAGAGAGAAAGTGAGGAGAGAGAAAGGAAGAGAGAGAAAGAGGAGAGGGAAAGAAGAGAGAGAAAGAAGAGAGAAGCAAGTTCTTGAGGTTTTTCGACATCTCGGACGCATTAGCGGAGTCCCTTTTTGCACCAGCCACCTCAAAAAGCATGAACTAAGTAAAACCCCTCTCTTTTCTTCTCTTTTTCTCCTTATTTTACTATATTCTGTTATCTGAAGTATATGCATGTTTTTTTGGCGTGAATAAAAAGGGTTAGAGACCCCTATGTGATGTTGTGACTTTATGTCGTCCATCGGGGAGCCTAGATCGGGTCCCGGGTAAATTTTATCGTCACACTAGGGTGACGAAAAGTTGTTTTGCATGTCGTGTAAGGCTATGGAGACATCCATTATCCTAGAAGCGTTCCCTAACGGGACGGTGTGTTACTGAAGTTGGTTCACGGGCGCGAGGCCCAAGTATTTCAGCTAATCAAGCGAGGCTTGGGTTAACTGGGGTCAACCTGTGGTTAGAAAATCTAACTAAGGTTAAGTATAGTCTGTGGTTCCTCTTTGACTAGGTCAGGAGAGACGGTATCCAGTAGGGCCCGGGGTTCCTCCGTGACCGATAGTCGGGAGATGTTGGTCTGCTTGTCTAGGTCGTCCATGGTGCCTCTTGGACTAGGTCAGGAGTGGCGGTGTCCTGCATGGCCCGTGGTTCCTCCGTGACTGATAGTCAGGAGATATCGGAGTCTTAGGGAGTTTAACGTGGCTAAACATCAGATAGTGTATAGTCCAGGATTCCTCTCTGGGTGGGTCAGAAGATGTCGGCACTTTGTCTATCGGGGTCCCTTCTTGGTGGAATGTCAGGAGATGACGGCATTGGTAAAGATGTCGGGGTTCCTCCGTAGACTAGCCAGAAGATGACGGTAGGTAGGTTGGTCGGGGTTCCTTCTTAACTGATACCTAGGGCGATGGTGGGGAATACACGGTAGATGTGGCCAGTCAATTGAATGAAAAAGTATGTCCTTATTGGGCGAATGTCCATGTTGTGTGGGTAAGCTTCGGATACGAAGTGGTCTGAGTTGGTATACTCAGGGCTAGTGTATTTGTCTGAGTTGGTGGACTCATGGTTCGGTATTGAATCATCGGATTCCAGGTGAGTTGGGTTGGTATATCCAAGGTTTGGTCGTGTTCGGGTGAAAGCCGGAACAGCGTGTGTGAGTCTAAATGACTCAATGTATTATGGTTAGGATTTAGAGACTTTAAGCTGAACATTTGTGGGCTGTGGCCAATTAATAGAATCTTAGGACTCGAAATGAAACATAATTGATGATCGAAACGATAACTTGTTAGTATAATACATTTTTAACTGAACCTCATAATTGGAAAGTAATGTGAGGTCGGGAACCTCTGTTAGGGTGACCTAACCCTTAGTGACCTTGGGTCACAGTTTATTATATACTGTTCTATTTTACTGTAACATTCAAATTGAACTATTTATTATATCATTATTGATGCATGTTATCATGTGGAAAATAGTTTAGAAGGATTGTGGTTTTATTGGGCTTCATAGCTCACTGACTTTTTATGTCAGCAGATCTCGGAGCTGCTGACCAGTAAGTGAAAAGTCCAATTGGACATTTTGGAAGCTTGTACAAGTTGTACCCGGCGTGATAGAGGCCCCTACTTTTGTAAAACAAACTTGATGTAAATAATACAGGTATATGATTTGTATGATGGCTATTATGATGACAGGTGTGGAAGCATCTGATAAATATTTAAATTTCCCGTATTTTCACGGGTAAAGTCTTCTACTTACATGATTTGACGAACGGACGCGCGTCTCGGAACTTGATTCCCTAGGCGCGGGTTGAGGGCGTCACAGTTGGTATCAGAGCCAATAGCAATAAGAATCACACAAATCATACTTGAGCATAATACACCTAAGAACCGTTGGATAGGCAATCCCTTAGAGATTTATTTGATATTCCTAGTTGAGTGATTGTTGTACATGTCATGTTTCAAAATTAGACATTGATTTGGAATATGTGCATGTGCAGGAATGGCAAGGACACATCGAATTCCCACAAAGAGGGAGATAGCTCTGTTTGAGTGGGCGGTGACCATGGAAAGCAGACGTCACGTTGGATGGTCGTGTTACCGCACTATACACCTATAGACGGTACAACTACTTCGCAAGGGATTGACCGCACAAGCAATGCGTGAATCCCGGAGAAAGAGCGAGATTGATTGGTTGTTGAGAGAGGCTAGACCTGAGACAGAGGACCAAGCACCGTAGGAGGGTAGTGTAGCAGTCTCACCGATAGAGGTTGAGACTTACGGAGTATAAGATCATGGTGGAAGAGCGTGGTGCATCTATATCGTTTTGGCATTTTGGAATATAATAGATGCCCTACTCGATCTTTCCATCATTACATCACTTTTTGTATGTGTATAGCTACATGATGTTTTTTATACGCTGGTGTACTATATACTGTACAGTGTTGCTTTGTATATATTAAAGATGAAATGAATGAATGTCTCTTTTTGGATATCGAATTCTCAGTGCATTTCAGTTTCATTTTATTATTAAAAGTTCGTTGCTTTATAATTATAGGTGAATTATGCCACCTCGATGAGCACCCGAGAATACCTTGGTTGGGGCATTCAAGGCTATTACAGCCCTAGCCAACCTAATCCAGCAGCAACAGGCCCA
This sequence comes from Tetracentron sinense, assembly GCA_015143295.1. Lineage (NCBI taxonomy): Eukaryota > Viridiplantae > Streptophyta > Magnoliopsida > Trochodendrales > Trochodendraceae > Tetracentron > Tetracentron sinense. The sequence continues at coordinate 798,839 of CM026565.1, read as the reverse complement.
AAATATGAATGGAAATGGGAATGGTAGTCGTATCCCTATTGCTACCATGCCAAAGCATGGAAATGTAACCCGATTGGAAAAGCTTAAAAGGCTTGGACCATCAGCCTTTTCGAGCACGACTGATCCATTGAAGGTAAAAAATTGGATCAGAAGTCTGGAAAAATTTTTTAGGGCTATGTCCTTGCTAGAAAATGACAAGCCCGAGTTCGCTATCTTTCTACTTGAAGGAGAAGTGGAACATTGGTGGACCACAGTGGAAAGGACAGTTCCACCGCATCAAAGGCCCATGACTTGGGCAAAATTTACAGAATTGTTTTATGAGCGTTATTTTTTAGCGTAGATAAAAAAGAGGAAGGAGATGGAGTTTCTTCAGCTGACCCAAGGAAATATGTCGGTTAGCGAGTATGAATAGAAGTTTAATCAACTCTCGAGGTTTGCTGCGAGATTTGTCGATGATGAGCAGTGGAGAGTTGAGAAATTTGAAGAAGGATTGAAGCCGGCTATCAGAGGGAAGTTAGCAGCTCAACGATTTACCTCCTTCTCAGAGATATTAGACAGAGGGCTCAGAGTAGAGCGAGTGCATGAAGAACTGGCACAGTCTAGTGCTGGCAAAGGCAAAGGGACAATTGGGAAGCCCTGGATAAAGGAGAATAACCGGTAGTTTACTGGGAAAAGAAAGTTCTAGGACAGGAAAAGCCAAGGGTCTACAGGAAGATTGGGGCTTAAGTACGAGAAATACGGTCAGGGCCATTTGACCAAGGACTGTAGAGTGAAGGTTTGCTTCCAGTATGGAAAGCCTGGACACTTCAAGAAGGATTGCCCTAAGGCTCAACCACTAGCGTTGGAAGGCGAAAAAGGAAAAGTGTTTGCAATTACCCAGGAAGAGGCATAGTAGGCCAAAGGTGTCATCGAAGGTAAACTTTTAGTATTTCAAGTACCTGCTTATTCTTTGATTGACACTGGTGCTACACATTCATTTGTCTCTACTCATTTTACTAAACACATAAGTTACAAGCCTGATACACTCAAAAGCATGATGTTTATATCTACACCATCAGGAAAAGTTCTGTGCACAAAACAGTCTATGATAGTTGTCCCATACTTATCAATAGTGTACGGATGTTAGTAGATCTAATTGTGTTAGACATAAAGGATTATGATGTTATTCTTGGGATGGATTGGTTGGCTAATTACCATGCAGTGCTAGATTGTAATGCCAAGAAAGTGATATTTCGAATTCTGAACATCCCAGAGTTAGAAATGCAGGGGATTATCCGAGGTCAAGCACCCAAGCTAATATCAGCAATTAAAGCATGTCACCTTCTAGATAAGGGATGTACTGGGTATTTAGCAGCAGTGGTGATCGATAAAGATGAAGATGACACTTTAGGGAATACCCCAGTGGTCAGAGAGTTTCGAGATGTGTTTCCTACTGAATTACCCGGACTCCCTCCTACTAGAGAAATCGATTTTACAATCGATGTTACTCCAGGTGTAGACTCGATATCTAAAACACCGTATCGGATGGCTCTGGCTGAGTTGCAAGAACTGAAGATTCAGTTGCGAGACCTATTAGATAAGGGTTTGATCCGCCCTAGTGTTTCACCATAGGGAGCACCGGTGTTATTATTTGTCCGAAAGAAAGACGGGAGTCTGCGTCTGTTTATAGACTATCGTCAGCTGAATCAAGCGACGATCAAGAATAAGTATCCTCTCCCCAGGATCGATGATCTATTTGATCAATTGCAAGGCGCCCAAAAGTTTTCAAAGATTGATTTACGGTCCGGCTATCACCAATTGAGGGTCAAAGAAGAAGATATTCAGAAGACAGCATTCGGAACTCAGTATGGTCACTACGAGTTCTTGGTGATGCCTTTTGGACTGAAAAATGCGCCTGTGGCCTTTATGGAATTGATGAATCGTCTTTTCAGGCCGTACTTAGATCAATTTATTGTGGTATTTATTGATGATATCTTGGTGTACTCACCTAGTCATGAGAAGCACGTTGAGCACTTGAGGATTAGGCTACAGACATTGAGAGATAATCAGCTGTATACTAAGTTCTCCAAGTGTGAGTTTTGGATGGAAGAAGTAGCCTTTCTTGGGCATATTGTGTCAGGAAATGGAATATCTGTTGATCCCTCCAAGATTCAGGCAGTAACCGATTGGGCAAGGCCATCCACTGTTACCGAAGTTCGAAGTTTTCTAGGATTGGCTGGGTATTACCGCAGATTTGTAGAAGGTTTCTCAAAGAGAGCAACTCCATTAACGGAATTGACTAAGAGAGATGTGAAGTTCGAATGGACGGCATCTCAGGAGCGAAGCTTTCAAGAATTAAAGAAGGGATTAACAACCGCTCCAGTATTGGCAACTCCATCAGGATCTGGAGGATTTGAGGTGTATTGTGATGCTTCTGGTAAGGGACTCGGTTGTGTCTTAATGCAAAACAAAAAGGTCATTGCTTATGGTTCGAGACAACTCAAGATTCACGAACAAAATTATCCCAAGCATGACCTGGAGTTAGCTGCGGTAGTGTTCGCACTAAAAATTTGGAGGCATTATCTTTATGGAGGCAGTTGGTGATCTATAGTGATCACAAGAGTTTAAAGTATCTATTCTCCCAAAAGGAACTCAATATGCGATAGTGTAGATGGATGGAATTCTTGAAGGATTATGACTATGTAATCCAGTATCATTGTCGCGACCCAAAACCCACCCTAGGAGTTATAGTGAACTTTGGACGACTAATCATGACTTGCTTGACAAACCAACCTGCAAAAACCACAGAGCATATACAATAGAGGACAAAACAGCGGAAACATACTCTAACATGGTATAGCGGAAGTCTACCAAACCTCTATGTATATACATAAGCAATCCAAGTTTATACAAAAAGAATCCAAAAGAAAGTGCGGACATGCCCGCCAGAATACATAAATCTGACTCTCATCTCACCCACAGCTAATCCACTCAGAACCTAATCACCACCTACTGATAACCCTTTACGGGAGGTTCCTCCAAAGGCTCCTCGACGTACTCCTCTTCCACCCATGGACCAGGAGCACAAACATCAAATGGAGCAGCAGCTCCCTCAGAACCTGCCGACATAAGAAGTATGGCTGAGCATGGAATACTCAGCGGGTACTAAATACTAACCAACAATTATAGCATAGAAATGGCAATACATGATCAGGAGCAATTCATATATGTCAAACGGAAACAATTCATATCATACAAGGAAGTAAAGCAGTTTATAATCATGCTTGTAATTCGTAGAAAGCCGATAAATCCTCTTGAAAACATCGTGCACTTGACTTGACTTGAAATATCTTTTCGTACTTGAAAGCTTGTCTTGCCTATCTTGCTTGATTCTTGTATGTCGTGTCATGTCATGCATGCTTGCTTGCTTGTGATCATGTAACTTGTGAGATGCACTTGTGAGATGCCTTGAGAGGGAAGGGAGACCCTTCTTTATGCAATGCACTTGCGAGGGAAGGGAGACCCTTTTTCATGATATGTATGTACTTGCGAGGGAAGGGAGACCCTTCTTCATGATATGCACTTGTGAGTGAGGGGAGACCCCTCGTGGAATGTTGGTTCTTGTCTTCTTGTGAAAAGCGAGGTAAAACATATCTTAGGATATGTCCCACCTCTAACCATGTTCTTGAAAACCTCGATAAATCATGCCATGCATGTCGTGCTCGTGGGAACCGTGTACATACTTGCATTCCAATTTAAAGATGACATTTGGGTAATTTCACAACACATATAGTATCAAAGATTGAGCAATTCAATATTCATAGCATTTAGGGAAAGCAGGAAACACACTATCATAGGCCCTAGCAATATTCAGAATTTCTTAGGTATGCATTTCCTAATTCACAGCTCACTTTATTCACCTTGGCATTTCATCAAACATGGTGTGTTCATTATGGATTTACCCTACAACATGCTTTTCTAGATGGGTTTTACTCAAATCATACATGTATGTTCATTATTGGAACAATGCCCTTCCCCATTTGTTCATCACACACAACCATTGGCATCCAATCGCCCATTCCATCTCCATTCACCATTCACCATTCATCCATCTCATAGCACATGTGTAAATGAAATGAAAATCAAAAGAAAAGAAAGGGAAAGAGGAACTATAACTAGGAGGGTAGTAAGAAGTACCGACCTTGAAGAAATGGGGAAGAAACCCTCTTTCCAAATGACTATGAGTTGCTGCCCTAGCTTGGATCGCGAGCTCCACAATGCCTGAACCGAAATCTTGAAGAAAACGGGCTTGAGGTTGATCTAGGGTTTCAAACCCTTTGATTTCTCTCCAAAATGGAAACCCTAGGTTGGAATCGCCTTCTCCCCTTCTCCTATTCTCTCAAACTCTCTAAGTGTTCAGAATGAGCCCTAAAGGCTCGGGTTAAACTCTTAAGGTAAGAGTGAACTGACAAAAGATCATAACACCCTTACAAATTTTCTGTAAAAACACGAGTGTCGAACTCGTTGTGCTGTGAACAGTGCCAACTCGTTATGCTGTGAACAGTGTCAACTCGTTGTGCTGTGAACAGTGCCAACTCGTGGTGCTGTGAACAGTGTCAACTCGTGGTGCTGTGAACAGTATCAACTCGTGGTGCTGTGAAAAGTGCCAACTCGTTGTCGTTGTGTTGTGCATAGTGCTGAGCTCGTTGAGCTGTGAACAGTGCCAACTTGTGGTGCTGTGAACAGTGCCAACTCGTGGTGCTGTGAAGGGTGCCAAACCCGTTGTCCGTTGTGTTGTACAGCGTGCCCGTGGTGAGTTGTACAACGTGCCCGTTGTGAGCTGTACAACGGATGCACACAGTATACGTTATCAGAGTACGACGTCAGAGCACGTCCTTAGTGCCTTCCGAGCTACGTTTGCCTACAGGTTCAGACTGTTTTGGCCATATCTTTTGACTCGTTCATCCGATTTTGACGATTCAACTTGCGTTGTGGTCGTACTTTGAAAAGGAACATTTCTGACGTTTCGAAATTTCCAATTTCTTTCTTATTTATTAATTATACCTCTTAAAAGGCAAGATGACAACGAAAGTGTCATGTTTTAAGCATGAAAAAGTCTGGGGCTCTACATCCTCCCCCCTTACAAAATTTCATCCTCGAAATTCAGACACTACTTGTATTACAAATCAAAAAGGAAATTACAGTCATATACAAACTCATTCCAAAAACTCACTCAATTAATTCTGGTTACGTTGCTTTGATTTCGGCTTCACGCTCCCATGTAGCTTCTTCCCGAGCATGGTGTTGCCATTGCACAAGAACCAAAGGGATTGTCTTGTTGTGAAGCACCTGATCTCTTCTATCCAAAATCTGAACCGGCTTTTCAATCAAGGTGAGATCCTCTCGAATCTCCAACGGTTCCAAGTCTATGACATGCGAAGGATCCGTAATGTACTTCCGAAGCATAGACACATGGAAGACGTTATGAACTGCAGCCATGTGAGGTGGGAGAGCTACCCTGTAAGCAACCTCACCAACTCGTGTGATAATCTCAAAAGGCCCAACATACCGAGGACTGAGTTTGCCTCGCTTGCCAAATCTCATGATCCCTTTGCTAGGAGATACTTTCACAAAGACTTGATCCCCTACTTGAAATTCCAAGTCCCTACGGCGTGTGTCCGCATAGCTTTTCTGGCGATCTTGAGCGGCTTTCAATCGATCCCGAATGATTTTAACTGTGTTTGCAGTTTGCTCAATCAACTCCGGACCAAGTATTTTCCTTTCTCCTACCTCATCCCAATAGAGAGGAGACCTACAACTTCGTCCATACAAGGCCTCAAATGGTGCCATTTGGATACTTGCCTGATAGCTGTTATTATAGGCGAATTCAACCAAAGGCAAGTGCTCTTCCCAACTGCCTCTGAAATCCAACATACAAGCCCGAAGCATGTCTTCAATGACTTGGTTCACTCTCTCGGTTTGTCCATCCGTCTGTGGATGAAAAGCAGTGCTGAAATCAAGTCGGGAACCCATAGCCTCCTGGAAGCTTTTCCAGAATCGTGATGTGAATCTTGGATCCCGATCTGACACAATACTAACGGGCACTCCGTGCAACCTCACCACTTCCTTGATGTATAGAGCGGCCAACTGGCTAGAGTTGAAAGTAGTTCGGTAAGGTAAGAAGTGAGCGGACTTTGTCAAACGATCCACTACTACCCATATCGCATCTGAGCCCCTTGCCGTCCTTGGCAAGCCAACTATGAAATCCATGGATATGTTCTCCCATTTCCATTCGGGAATAGGAAGAGAATGCAATAGACCTGCCGGCCGCATGTGCTCTGCCTTCACCTGTTGGCACACTAAGCATCGTGCTACATATTCCGCAACATCCCTCTTCATATTCCACCACCAAAAGTGACTCTTGAGGTTCCGGTACATCTTCGTACCCCCTGGATGCACAGTATACCTTGCCCGGTGGGCTTCATCCATAATCTCTCTCCGAAGATTTCCATTGGCTGGAACACACAGCCTTCCCTTGAATGTGATAGCACCCCGACTAGTGAGAGAGAAGTCCTCACTACCCTTAGCAACTTCCTTGTTCCGATAAGCCAACAATTCAGCATCCATGGCTTGATATTCTTGGATCAAATCTGTAATGTACGGCCGAACCGTAACATTTGCCAAGGTAGGACCACGGACAGAGTTATTCGCACTGATGTCCAGATTTGCCAAATCTTCTAGTAGTTTCCATTCTTGAACTAACATATGTGCTAACAACCCTTGAGGTCTTCTACTCAAAGCATCGGCCACTACATTCGCTTTACCCGGGTGGTATTGAATGGTACAATCATAGTCCTTCAGAAATTCCATCCAACGCCTTTGCCTTAGATTCAGCTCCTTTTGGGAAAAGAGGTACTTGAGACTCTTGTGATCGGTAAATACATAGAACTCCACCCCATAAAGGTAATGACGCCAAATCTTAAGTGCAAACACGACCGCCGCAAGCTCCAAGTCATGCGTGGGATAATTCTTCTCATACTCCTTCAACTGCCTTGATGCATAGGCAATGACTTTCTTGTGCTGCATGAGTACACACCCAAGTCCAACGTGTGAGGCATCACTATACACCTCATAGCCATAAGGTCCAGATGGCACAGTAAGGACCAGGGCTGTAGTAAGCCTTTTCTTCAGTTCCGTGAAACTGATCTCGCACTTATCACTCCATACAAACTTGGCGTTCTTCCTTGTCAGGTAAGTGAGCGATGCTGCAAGGCTAGAGAAACCCTCTACGAATCTCCTGTAGTAGTAACACCCTTGGGCCTCGCCCAACTCATAACTGCTTCGATCTTCTTCGGATCTACCGAGATACCTTCTGCAGAAACAACGTGGCCTAGGAATGCCACCTCTTCCAACCAAAACTCACACTTGCTAATTTTGGTGTATAGCTTGTGCTCTCTTAGCATTTCCAAAGCAAGGCATAGGTCGCGTGTGTGATCTTCCCGTGTCTGGGAATAGACCAAAATGTCATCAACAAATACAATCACGCACCTATCAAGATATGGCTGGAATACCCGGTTCATCAAATCCATAAAGGCTGCCGGCGCGTTCGTGAGTCCAAAAGGCATCACCAAGAACTCGTAGTGTCCATACCGAGTCCTGAAAGCAGTTTTGGGAACATCTTCCACCTTAATCTTCAACTGGTGATAACCCGATCGAAGATCTATCTTCGAGAAAAATCTCGCTCCCTTCAACTGATCGAACAAGTCGTTAATCCTAGGCAATGGATACCTATTCTTTATAGTGACTTTGTTCAATTGCCGGTAATCGACACACATCCGCATCGAGCCATCTTTCTTCTTAACAAACAACACTGGGGCACCCCACGGTGAGACACTTGGTCGAATGAAGCCAAGGCTTTGTAATTCTTCCAACTGAGTCTTTAACTCTTTGAGTTCAATAGGGGCCATTCTATACGGAGCCCTGAAAACAGGAGCTGTGCCTGGTGCAAGCTCGATCATAAACTCAATCTCCCTGTCTGGAGGCAATCCTGGCAACTCCTCTGCAAATACATCCAGGAACTCACTCACAACCGGAGTAGTCGATGAGTCCTTTGCCTCGGGGTTAGCTAAGCTCAACGCCGCAAAACGAGCAATAGATCTGCTTTTCAACCCGCGAAAGTGGAATGGTTTTCCTTCTACTGGCTTGAAGAGTACCATTTTCTCAAAGCAAGCTACATGCCCATGATGTGCTGCTAACCAATCCATTCCCAATATAACATCAAAGTCTTGGAATCCAAGGACGATGAGATCAACCGCCAATTCGTGGCTTCCAACTTGGACCACACCATTTCTATACACTTTATCTGCCATACTGTTTTGCCAAGAGGAGTCAAAATGGCTAACTCTGGTTCTAGCTGACTTGGTTCTACAGAAAAGCCTTCTGCAAAACTCGGCGAGACAAACGAATGAGTAGACCCGGTATCAATCAACACTCGAGCCAAATACTCATTGACTAGTAGGGTTCCTGAAATTTTAACTAGCGGAGTTAATCCATGCATCAACAGTGTATACATGTAGGTATATATACATATATAACATGCCAAGTACGTACACAATCAATTAATACTTAACAGTTTAATTTACGGAAAAATTAAATGAGCTACAACTGCGTACCTTGCACTACATCGTCAGATGCAAGTGCATCACCCTCTGTCAAGGCAAAAACTCGCCCCTGGTTCGCCTGGCGAGACTGAGGTGCAGACCGGGTAGTCTGAGATGACGCCTGATATGATCCTGCTGGGCGTGCTGCTGGACTAATCCCCTGAGACTGGCCCGGTAAATGCCGACTGGGGCAATCCCTGATCATATGGCCCTGGCGACCACAATGAAAACATCCACCCGATGCTCTTCGGCAATCTCCTGCCGGGTGCCTTCGGCCGCATGAAGTGCAGACCTCGAGTGCATAAGTCGGAGGGGCCGGAGGTGGAGCATACCTCATCGTCTGAGGTGCAACAGGCCGTGGGGCCGGAAGAGCCTGAGGTCTCGGTGCCTGAGGCACATACTGCCGGGGAGCTGGAGGCGCATAAGATGGCCTCATCAGTGGTGCTGGCCACGCATACTGATAAGGACCCATCCGGGCCCACCTCTCTAGAGGTGCTGGACCACTGGATTGGCCTCTCGCCAACTCCCTCTTCTTGGACACTGTCTCTGAATTGGCCTCGACCAATAAGGCCTTGTCTACTACCTCAGGGTAGGCAGCATGCCTGAAAACTGAAACCTTCTCCATAATCACATCATTGAGCCCTTGCTCAAATCTTCTCGCCTTCATTGCCTCAGTAGCAACCATATGAGGCGCAAATCTCGACAACTCCGAGAACTTGGCCTCGTATTGTGCCACCGACATCAAACCTTGTTCAAGGTTGATGAATTCTCTCTCTTTCTTTTCCCGTGCTCCAATCAGAAAATACTTCTTGTAAAAAGTATCCTTGAACTCCTCCCAAGTCCAAGGTAGACCCTGCATGGTCAGATCTCGCATCCTCAATGCGGACAACCACCAATGGTGGGCTTCACCCTCTAGCATGAAAGTTGCCCATGCTACTCTCTCCTCCTCTGTAGGCGAGAGGACCGCAAAGATCTTCTCTATCTGGAGGATCCATGCCTCCGCAGCAAGAGGGTCCACACTCCCATGGAATGGTGGAGGCCTCAATCTCCTGAATGCCTCAACTCCAGCGGTACGATGTACTGGAACTGCGGGCGGTGGAGTAGGTGCCGCCGACGATGGTATAGCTTGCCGAGCCGCCAGTATGGCGAGTGTCTCAGCAATAGAGCCTAAGACCTGAGAGAGGTCCGGCTGCTCATCCTCATCTCTGAAAGAAGATGAAGCTCTGGTGTGTGGTCCACGACCCCGCGTGCCCCGCCTCATGACTAAAGTCCTGAGAATAATAGCATCACATGAGTCTCACTTGAAACCACAGTTTATTTCAATGTCGTTTCACAATAATTCAATTTGTATTAGTTGTATAATACTAATATACATCACATCAAGTCATCAGAGCATTCACCACATTATACTTATACTTTAGTGTTCTAGCGTACCTAGGACTCGTACTTGGTTGAAACAACCATTTTGACTAAGACTAAAATTTAGTCTTACGCTTGGATCGAGACTCTCTTCCGACTTACTTTCTTCCTAACTTGTTTCCTGACATATGCTCTTGTCAAGCCGTGGTATAAGATTCTAAGTGACCCTAGAGACCTAAAGCCTAGGCTCTGATACCACTTCTATCGCGACCCAAAACCCACCCAGGAGTTAGAGTGAACTTTGGACGACTAATCATGACTTGCTTGACAAACCAACCTGCAAAAATCACAGAGCATATACAATAGAGGACAAAACAGCGGAAACATACTCTAACATGGTATAGCGGAAGTCTACCAAACCTCTATGTATATACATAAGCAATCCAAGTTTATACAAAAAGAATCCAAAAGAAAGTGCGGACATGCCCGCCAGAATACATAAATCTGACTCTCATCTCACCCACAGCTAATCCACTCAGAACCTAATCACCACCTACTGATAACCCTCTACGGGAGGTTCATCCAAAGGCTCCTCGACGTACTCCTCTTCCACCCATGGACCAGGAGCACAAACATCAAATGGAGCAGCAGCTCCCTCAGAACCTGCCGACATAAGAAGTACGGCTGAGCATGGAATACTCAGCGGGTACTAAATACTAACCAACAATTATAGCATAGAAATGGCAATACATGATCAGGAGCAATTCATATATGTCAAACAGAAACAATTCATATCATACAAGGAAGTAAAGCAGTTTATAATCATGCTTGTAATTCGTAGAAAGCCGATAAATCCTCTTGAAAACATCGTGCACTTGACTTGACTTGAAATATCTTTTCGTACTTGAAAGCTTGTCTTGCCTATCTTGCTTGATTCTTGTATGTCGTGTCATGTCATGCATGCTTGCTTGTGATCATGTAACTTGTGAGATGCACTTGTGAGATGCCTTGAGAGGGAAGGGAGACCCTTCTTTATGCAATGCACTTGTGAGGGAAGGGAGACCCTTCTTCATGATATGTATGTACTTGCGAGGGAAGGGAGACCCTTCTTCATGATATGCACTTGTGAGTGAGGGGAGACCCCTCGTGGAATGTTGGTTCTTCTCTTCTTGTGAAAAGCGAGGTAAAACATATCTTAGGATATGTCCCACCTCTAACCATGTTCTTGAAAACCTCGATAAATCATGCCATGCATGCCGTGCTCGTGGGAACCGTGTACATACTTGCATTCCAATTTAAAGATGACATTTGGGTAATTTCACAACACATATAGTATCAAAGATTGAGCAATTCAATATTCATAGCATTTAGGGAAAGCAGGAAACACACTATCATAGGCCCTAGCAATATTCAGAATTTCTTAGGTATGCATTTCCTAATTCACAGCTCACTTTATTCACCTTGGCATTTCATCAAACATGGTGTGTTCATTATAGATTTACCCTACAACATGCTTTTCTAGATGGGTTTTACTCAAATCATACATGTATGTTTATTATTGGAACAATGCCCTTCCCCATTTGTTCATCACACACAACCATTGGCATCCAATCGCCCATTCCATCTCCATTCACCATTCACCATTCACCATTCACCATTCATCCATCTCATAGCACATGTGTAAATGAAATGAAAATCAAAAGAAAAGAAAGGGAAAGAGGAACTATAACTAGGAGGGTAGTAAGAAGTACCGACCTTGAAGAAATGGGGAAGAAACCCTCTTTCCAAATGACTGTGAGTTGCTGCCCTAGCTTGGATCGCGAGCTCCACAATGCCTGAACCGAAATCTTGAAGAAAACGGGCTTGAGGTTGATCTAGGGTTTCAAACCCTTTGATTTCTCTCCAAAATGGAAACCCTAGGTTGGAATCGCCTTCTCCCCTTCTCCTATTCTCTCAAACTCTCTAAGTGTTCAGAATGAGCCCTAAAGGCTCGGGTTAAACTCTTAAGGTAAGAGTGAACTGACAAAAGACCATAACACCCTTACAAATTTTCCGTAAAAACACGAGTGTCGAACTCGTTGTGCTGTGAACAGTGCCAACTCGTTGTACTGTGAACAGTGTCAACTCGTTGTGCTGTGAACAGTGCCAACTCGTTGTGCTGTGAACTGTGCCAACTCGTGGTGCTGTGAACAGTGCCAACTCGTGGTGCTGTGAACAGTACCAACTCGTGGTGCTGTGAACAGTGCCAACTCGTTGTCGTTGTGTTGTGCATAGTGCTGAGCTCGTTGAGCTGTGAACAGTGCCAACTCGTGGTGCTGTGAACAGTGCCAACTCGTGGTGCTGTGAACAGTGCCGAACCCGTTGTCCGTTGTGTTGTACAGCGTGCCCATGGTGAGTTGTACAACGTGCCCGTTGTGAGCTGTACAACGGATGCACACAGTATACGTTATCAGAGTACGACGTCAGAGAACGTCCTTAGTGCCTTCCGAGCTACGTTTGCCTACAGGTTCAGACTGTTTTGGCCATATCTTTTGACTCGTTCATCCGATTTTGACGATTCAACTTGCGTTGTGGTCGTACTTCGAAAAGGAACATTTTTGACGGTTCGAAATTTCCAATTTCTTCCTTATTTATTAATTATACCTCTTAAAAGGCAAGATGACAACGAAAGTGTCATGTTTTAAGCATGAAAAAGTCTGGGGCTCTACAATCATCCTGGTAAGGGTAACGTGGTTGCTGATGCCCTGAGTAGAAAGACAGTTGGATCTGTAGCATATATGAGGGCAGAGCGATGGAAGATGATCGAAGAATTCAAGAGTTGGAATCTGAGTCTAGGATTCTAGGGTAATAGTGCTAAGTTGGCTAGTATTCAGTCCAAGCCAGTGTTATTATAGAAGATTCAAGAAGCACGGTTGGAAGATTAGGAGATCAAAGTTATCAGAGATAAGATTCTTCAAGGAAAAATGGGTGATTTTGAAGAATCTGAAGATGGAATACTTCGATTCAAAGGTCGAATCTGTGTGCCTAGAAATCCTGAGTTGAAGAATGAACTGCTCAATGAGGTACATCGATCTCGTTTTGCGGTGCACCCTGGAAGTACAAAGATGTATCAAGATGTAAAGAATAACTACTGGTGGAACGGTATGAAGAGAGAAATTGCAGAGTATGTATCTCGATTCCTTGTTTGTCAGCAAGCCAAGGCAAAACATCAAAAACCACCTGGATTGTTAAATTCATTGCCTATTCCCGAGTGGAAATGGGAGCACATTACGATGGATTTTATGGTGGGGTTACCAAAATGAAGAGTGGACATGATGCCGTTTGGGTGATAGTTGATCGATTGACAAAGTGGACTCACTTTCTTGCTATCAAGGATACCATAACCCTGGAAAATTTATCAAAGTTATACATCAAGGAGATTGTGAAGCTACATGGTGTGCCGGTATCTATTGTGTCAAATCGCGATCCGTGATTTACTTCCCGATTTTGGAGGAGCTTGCAGGAAGCTTTAGGTACGCAGCTAAACATGAGTACAGCTTACATCCGCAAACCGATGGATAATCTGAGTGCACAATACAAACTCTAGAAGATATGATGCGCACATGCAGTCTGGACTTTCAGGGAAACTGGGATGATCACTTGCCATTGATCGAGTTTACATATAATAACAGTTATTAGGCAAGTATTCAAATGGCTCCTTACGAGGCCTTGTACGGCAGGAGTTGTCGGTCACCAGTATGTTGGACTGAAGTAGGGGAACGTAAACTACTGGGACCTGAGTTGGTGCACGAAACAACAAAGAAGATCGAGTTGATTCGATCGAGGTTATTATCTACACAAAGTCGACAGAAAAGCTATGCAGATGGAAAGCGCCGAGACTTAGAGTTTCAAGTCGGCGACCATGTCTTCTTGAAAATCTCTCCATCAAAAGGTATTGTACGATTCGGAAAGCGGGGAAAGTTAAGTCTGCGATTCATTGGACCTTTTGAGATATTGGCTAAAATAGGAGGTGTAGCCTACCATTTGGCGTTACCACCAGAGTTGGAAAGGGTTCACAATGTATTCCACATATCCATGTTGAGAAAATATGTACCTGATCCCTCGCACGTGATACGATATGAACCAATTCAAGTCAGAGATGACTTAACTTTTGAAGAAAAGCCAGTGATAATTTTGTACCGCAAAGAACAAGTGTTACGAAACAAAACAATTAAGTTAGTTAAAGTTTTATGGGAACACCATGGCATAGAGGAAGCCACATGGGAACTTGAAGATGTCATTAGGAGCAATCATCCTCAGCTATTTGATGACTAGTGTACTTGTAAATTTCGAGGATGAAATTTTTGTAAGGAAGGGAGATTGTAACGACCCAGAATTTTAATATAATAAAATTATGCGTTTATGGGTCCTTAATGGAGGTTAATTAGTTAATTATTTGTTAAATTGGTAAAAAGTAGATTTTGCTCGGGATTGAATTGTACTGGTAAAACTTCAGTGTTTTTTCTCAAAAATCGTACACAATGTGCGGGTCGACTATCTGGACGATCACCTATCGTTCCAGTTCCGTCGCATATCGATTCGTGAGACCGCGGGAGTCTTAAATGTAAGAAAATCAGAAAATTTTAGATTTTTCATAATTTAGTGGGACTCCATAATTGCTGGGGATTCTAATAGAAATTCGTGCGACTGGTACCACAACGTGCCAGTCGGTCGTGAGGATGATCGTTTGTCGTTTCAGCAGTTAATTGTCTCATATGAAGAAAGGACAACATGTTTTGTGTAGAAATCAAAAAATTAGTGGGTTTTACAATTTCTTCCGGACTAAAGTGCAGTTATCAAAACTCAGTATTTTTACAGTAGGTGTCAGACTACCGCAAGTTTGGTCACCTAAAGTTTCGTCAAGATCGAGTGTCATATAGCAGGGTTTCGGAGGGCATATGCATGGAAAAATGGAAAAAGCTGGTCAAATAGTCAAAGTAGTTGACTTACTCAACTACTACTTTCCACACCAAAAAGGGTCATGTGCTTTTGCACATGATCTAAACCTTAGTCTATATATATTAAATGACCAAACCCTTTCTCATTACATTCGGTCACTAACAGTGGAGAATTTCAGAATTTTTAGAGAGAGAAAGTGAGGAGAGAAAAAGGAAGAGAGAAAGAGGAGAGGGAAAGAAGAGAGAGAAAGAAGAGAGAAGCAGGTTCTTGAGGTTTTTCGACATCTTGGACGCATTGGCAGAGTCTGTTTTTGTTCCAATCGCCTCGAAAAGCGTGAACTAAGTAAAACCCCTCTCTTTTCTTCTCTTTTTCCCCTTATTTTGCTATATTCTATTATTTGAAGTATATGCATATTTTTTTGGCATGAATGAAAAAGAGTCGGAGACCCTTATGTGATGTTGTGACTTTATGTGGTCCATCGGAGAGCCCAGATCGGGTCCCGGGTAAATTGTATCGTCACAATAGGGTGACAAAAAGTTCTTTTGCATGTCGTGTAAGGCTATGGAGACATCCATTAGCCTGGAAACGTTCCCTAACGGGACGGTGTGTTACCGGAGTTGGTTCACGGGCGCGAGGCCCAAGTATTTCAGCTAATCAAGTAAGGCTTGGGTTAACTGGGGTCAACCTGTGGTTAGAAAATCTAACTAAGGTTAAGTATAGTCTGTGGTTCCTCTTTGACTAGGTCAGGAGAGACGGTGTCCAGTAGGACCCGGGGTTCCTCCGTGACTGATAATCGGGAGATGTTGGTCTACTTGTCTAGGTCATCCGTTGTGCCTCTTGGACTAGGTCAGGAGTGGCGGTGTCCTGCATGGCCTGTGGTTCCTCCATGATTGATAGTCAGGAGATGTCGGAGTCATAGGGAGTTTAAAGTGGCTGAACATCAGATAGTGTATAGTCCGGGGTTCCTCTCTGAGTGGGTCAGAAGATGTCGGCACCGTGTCTATCGGGGTCCCTTCTTGGTGGAACTTCAGGAGATGACCGCATCGATAAAGATGTCAGGGTTTCTCCGTAGACTAGCCAGAAGATGACGGTAGGTAGGTTGGTCGGGGTTCCTTCTTGACTGATACCTAGGGCGATGGCGACGAATACACGGTAGATGTGGCCAGTCAATTGAATTGAAAAGTATGTCCTTATTGGGCGAATGCCCATGTTGTGTGGGTAAGCTTCAAATACAAAGTTGTCTGAGATTGTATACTCAGGGCTGGTATATTTGTCTGAGTTGGTAGACTCATGGTTCGGTATGGAATCGTCGGATTCCAGGTGAGTTAGGTTGGTATACCCAAGGTTTGGTCGTATTCGGGTGAAAGCCGGAACAGCGTGTGTGAGTCTAAATGACTCAATGTATTTTGGTTAGGATTTAGAGACTTTAAGCTGAACATTTGTGGGCTGTGGCCAATTAATAGAATCTCAGGACTCGAAATGAAACATGATTGATGATCGAAACGATAACTTGGTAATATAATACATTCATAACTGAACCTCATAATTGGAAAGTAATGTGAGGTCGGGAACCTCTGTTAGGGTGACGTAACCTTTAGTGACCTTGGGTCACAGTTTATTATATACTGTTCTATTTTACTGTAACATGAAAATTGAACTGTTTATTATATCATTATTGATGCGTGTTATTATGTGGAAAATAGTTGAGTAGGATTGTGGTTTTATTAGGCATCATAGCTCACTGACTTTTTATGTCAGCAGATCTCGGAGCTGCTGACCAGTAAGTGAAAAGTTCAACTGGGCATTTTGGAAGCTTGTACAAGTTGTACCTGGCGTGATAGAGTCGCCTACTTTTGTAAAATAAACTTAATGTAAATAATACAGGTATATGGTTTGTATGATGGCTATTGTGATGACAGGTATTATTTGCTTTTTGGAAGCATCTGATAAATGTTTAAATTTTCCAAATTTTAGCTAGTAAAGTCTTCCGCTTGCATGATTTGACGAACGGACGCACGTCTCGGAACTTGATTCCCTAGGCGCGAGTTCGGGGCGTCACATTTCGGATCATGCACTGCTTCTTATATCGGCCATCGAAAATAAGAATGGTTTCCCTTCATCCTTCAAATTCTAAAATATGTGGACTAAAGAGGTTGAGTTCATGGAAATTGTAAAGGAGCATTGGAAATCTTATAGTCCAAGTAATCCTCTTATATCTTTCTTTTTGAAGTTAAAATCTCTTAAAGTTATATTATCAGCTTGGAACCAAAACAGGTTTGGTAATATTTTTCCTCGGTTAAGAGCTTGTGAAAGCAATGTGGAAGAACTAGAGATCCAGTTACAAACTAATTGGACTGAAAAGGGGGAAGAAGGGTTATGTCAAGCTAAACTAAATCTGAAAAAATATTTAGAATATGAGAAATCTTCTGGAAGCCAAAATCAAGAGAACATTGGCTTAAGGAAGGTGATAAAAATATGAAATATTTCCACGCAGTTTACCAACATCATTGGAAGAGAAATATGGTGCATTCTATCCAAGATAGCAATGAGATCAGCTTGAATGATGAAGAGAAAATGGGAGACGAAGCTGTGAGATTTTTCCAAAAAATTCTTCTTTCGGATTCTATGGTTGGGGAAGTCAATATAGGAGAGTACATTCCTTCTTTAGTTACGACTGATGAGAATGAAGCTCTCTGTAAAACTCCAAATGCAGAAGAGATTTATAAAGTGATTATTGAGATGTCGGCTTTTGGTGCTCCAGGTCCGGATGGATATTCGGGTTTATTTTTCCAACATTGTTGGGAGATTATTAAAGAAGATTTGGTGGCTGCAATTCAGTTTTTCTTTGTTCATGGGATTATTCCGAGATCAATTAATGTAACATTTCTTTGCTTGATTCCCAAGATAGAATCTCTGGTTAGTTTCAGTGATTTCTAGCCTATCAGCTTGTGCAATGTATTGTACAAAATCATTTCTAAAGTGATAGCTTCAAGACTGGGATGTCTATTGCCTAAGTTAATTTCTGAGGAGCAATCAGAGTTCATGAAAGGGAGGAATATTATTGATAATATTTCTATGGCTCAGGACTTAACAGCTAATATAAACAAGAAAGTGAGAGGGGGCAATATCATGTTTAAATTGGATATGACAAAAGCTTATGACAGACTTTGAATGGGGTTTTCTTATGTTGGTTTTGGAAAAATTTGGATTCAGTGAAAAATTTTTACAGCTTATCAGAGGATGCATATCTTCGCCTTATTTCTCGGTTATCCTGAATGGTAGAATTCATGGTTTCTTCCAATCTTCGCGGGGTTTGCGTCAAGGAGACCCATTATCTCCAGCTCTTTTTATTCTTGCAGAAGAGGTTTTGAGTAGAGGGTTGACAAAGATTTTCCAAGAGGGAAAGGTTGAGTATTTTAGAACTCCGAGGCATGCTATTCATAGTTTTCCATTCCAATACCGAGGGAGATTGATTATTAATAGTGGAATTGCTATTGATAGTTTTCCATTCAAATACTTGGGTATTCCATTATTCAAAGGAAGGATGAAAGTCATATACTATGACTATATCATTGAAAAAGTGAGGAGAAAGATAGAAGGATGGAAAGGGAAGTTGCTGTCTAGTGGAGGGAAACTCGTTCTTCTGAAGCATGTGTTAGCTTCAATGCCAATTCATAGTTTAATGGTTTCCAATATTCCTAAAGGAATTATTCGAAGAATAGGAAGTATGTTTGCTTCTTTCTTTTGGAACGATAACCAAGGAAATAACCGAACTCATTGGGTGGCGTGGAACAAAATTGCTAAGCCTTGTGAAGAGGGAGGCCTGGGCATTCGAAAGTTGGTAGATGTAGCAAATGCATTCAGAATGAAAATGGCATGGAAGATTATTACAGAAAAGGGGCTGTGGAGTACTTATTTTAGAAGCAAGTATCTGCATAATAATCACCCATGGATGATTGATAGTTATCTCAAGGGTTCAAAAACTTGGATAGATATTGGATGTTGGGTAAAAAAGACGATCCTCAATTGCAAATGACTAATTGGGACTGGCAAAGCAATAAATTTTTGGTTTGATATCTGGTTCGAAGATGTGCCTTTGATAGAATCGTCCTTGGAATGTCCAAGTTTTTTCCCCCTATTGAAGGATATGATGCAAAGAAGGAATTGGAATCCAAAAATTTTAAATATGCTGCCAAGAAGTTTGATAGAATGGATCAACCAAAATTCTTTTGAATTATCTAACCATGAGGACAGGATTATATAGACTAAAGAAAGTTCTGGGAATTTTTCTACAAAATCATGTTGGGAGGTTGTTTGCGAGGTATCTCCAAAGGTGAGGTGGGCGCAAAGTATTTGGAAAGAAGTTATTCCATTAAAAATCTCGGTGCTGATTTGGAAAATTTTCCATAACGCTATTCCAGTGGATTTAAGTGTGCCAACCAAAGGTATTTTCCTATCAAGTAAATGTGAATGTTGTTTATCCTCCAAAAGGGAATCATTATCCCACTTGTTTTGTCAAGGAGAAATTGCTTCAAACTTGTGGAAAAGAGTGGGAATTGCTCTGAACATTCAGTTTAGTGATGAAGATTCTATTCACACTAGGCTCATGCGATTTTTTAATGAAGGCAATGCTGGTTCGGTTAGAGGGTTTCTTTGCTTTGCTATCCCTATGGTTGTTTCCTGGGAAATTTGGTTATTTCGGAAATTTTCGAGATTTGAAAATTTTCAAAGACCATTTAAGGAGAGTTTGAGTAGAATTAATGATTGGATTCAAAGAATGACGGCTAACTGCAAGTTCAAAAAGACATTCAGCAATAGGGAGAGAGATTTATGCGAGTATTTTGAGATTCATTCGGTGCATCCAAAGATCAAGAGGCCAATTGTTACGAAATGGATGAACCCATCTCCGGGATGGTTCAAACTCAATACAGATGGTGCTTCTAAAGATAATCCAGTGATTAGTGGTGGTGGTGGTATTTTACGTGATCATAATGGTAATATGATTTTAGCATTTTATGTCCATTATGGATTGGAATCAAACACTATTGCTGAGATAAGGGCGGTTTATGATGGGTGTACCTTGTGTGATCACTATGGCTTCTCCAACATAGTGGTGGAAAGTGATTCCAAAACTATTATTGATGTGATCAATGGTTATAAGAATCCTCTGTGGAAAACATGATATTGGTGGAAATCAATTATCAGATTGAAGGAAAAGTGTAACTTGATTTTTCAGCATACGTACAGAGAAAATAATCAAGTAGCTGATTATCTATCAAAAGAAGCGTGCATCAATTTGGACAGCAAAATTATCAGAAATACTAGTGATTGTCTTGCGCCTATGAAAGGAATTATTTGCATTGACAAGTCTCCTATTTTTAATGTTAGATTCTAAGGAGACTGGTTTTTGACTGTGGTAAGGTTTTATGTCCCCCCCCCCCTTTTGTATTTCTTCTTTATTTTTTAATAAACTGGTAAGGGTCTGCCTAACCCCCGCCCTCACTAGGTGATTGATTAAAAAAAAAAGCCCTAACCATGGTTAACTCTCCTTTTAGCCCTAGTTAGCAATTCTAACCATGGTTAAATCCCTTTTGGCCTACCGGGCCTAATCTCTTAGCCTATCAGGCTTACCCTCAGCCTACCGGGCCTATCTCTTAGCCTATCGAGCTTATCCTTGGCCTACCAAGCCTAAACCCTAGCCTACCGGGCTAACCCTTAGCCTACCGGGCCTAATCTCTTAGTCTATCGGACTAATCATTGGCCTTCGGGCCTAAATCATGCACTTGACCAACCCGGTCAACCAAACCCTACCTTGCGAGCTAGACCCTTAGCCACCCCGGTGCACACACACACACCCCTTAGCCTTGGCACGGCTTCTTGTGCTAGAACTATGCTTGGTCTGATCTCACCCTTGTGAGTACGTAGGCAACCCAACTCGGGTTCGACCCTAGTGAGCTTTTTTTCTTGGGTTAGTATACTCTAATCACTTAGGTATTTGAATAATTTTGACTTTAATTTGGCTTATACCTAGGGAGTAGGTAACCATTGCAAAATAGGGGTCCTGGGGTGCCTAATACCTTCCCCGGGACTTAACCGAACCTATTACCTAGAACTCTAATGCAGACCAAGATCTTATCCACAACCCTGGAACCTATCCCTCAAAATAAATAGGTGGTGACTCTCAGTTAACAAGTGAGCTAAAATCTGTGCTTATAGCTCTGGCGACTCTGCTGGGGAAATAAAGTTCAACCAGGAACCTAGGTTTAAGCCAAATAAACCTCAAAATTATTCAAATGCTTAAGTATTTAGCTTAATACTAATTCTTTTCTCTTTTGGGTGTATTTTGTACTGTGCATATTATATATATCATAGTGATGTAATGACCCATGCCCAGTAGACAGGCTTAGTACGTTTACGGTTGTTGGATGATTATCCTCAGTGTCAGAAGCTTAAAAGTCTTGGAGGTCCACAGAATTACGCCTGGTGGGTGATTACCCTTAGGAAATGATTCTGAACTCTCTCGCTTACACCAATCTTTCCTTTTTTAGGTATGTTCTATACCGGGGAGTCGCATATACGGTGTTAAGTGACCCTAATCCTTTTAGGAAAACACTTGCATTACCTCAGTATTCAGCATATAAAACCGGTAAGCACCCACTCAATAGCATGTAATGAGCCATCCTTACGCTTCTAATAAAACACATCTGACCCTGTGTCCCGACATCGCGTATGTGGTTCAAGCCCCAGGCAGACAGGTTTTCACAAAAACCTATCCCTAGCCTTCACCTGATAGGCCCCTGGTTCCCAATAACCCGGGTAAAGCGTACCGGACTTCTGTCTGTCTGTGTAGAGACCTGAATCTTTTTTATACCTTTAATGCAAGAACTATGGGTATAATAGTCTTTGTGATGTTTTAATGCTTATGTATTTATACCTAATTGGTGGTGTGATCTAGGCTTAATCAAAGTTGTAAAGAGAGGGATGCCTTAATGTAGCACCCCGGACTTTTTCATCCTTAATGAATAGCACCTTCGTAGCTAATTGGCCGTTTTTATAGTCTAATTAATAAATAAGGAAGAAATCGGAAATTCCGAAACGTCAAAAATGTGCGTTTTCGAAAGACGAACCCAACGCAAGTTGAATCGTCGAAATCCGACGAGCGAGTCAAAAGATATGGTCAAAACAGTCCAGACATACAGAGAACCGATCGCTCGGTCTAGTCAGCGATCGATCGGTCCATAACCGATCGATCGGTAGCTATCGCGTGGTCAGAAATTTTGTATGGGGAAATTTTCCAGAGAGTGAGTTTTTGACCGGTCGATCGGTCATAAACACCGATCGCTCGGTAGGCAACCGATCGATCGGTCATAACCACCGATCGCTCGGTCTTCGCGTTTTTGCAGAAATTTCAGTAAGGGCTTTATCGTCTTTTGGGGGTTAAACCCTTTCTCCTTAAGGCTTGCCCGAGCCTTTAGGGCTTCATTCACAACACTTAAGGGATTTTGAGAGATAGAGAGAGAGGAGAAGGGGATTTGCAACTAGGGTTTTCCATTGGAGAAGAAATCAAGGGGGTGAAGACCCTAGATCGTCCCCAAGCACGTTTTCTTCAAGATTTCAACTCAAGCTCGTGTGGGGTTCCCTTCTCAAGCTAGGGCAGCACTCTCTACGGTATTTTCAAGAGGGTTTCCTACCCAAGCAAGTATAGTTTGAGTAAGGGCTTTCTTCTTCCAAGTTGGAGTTTAAATCAAGGTCTACACCAAGATCAAGCTTCGATTCAAGGTTAGTACACCCTACTAACTTACCCTAGCAATAAATCTAGGTTTTTCCTTATGAAATGTGATTTATGCTATTATGTTTGCCTCCCATATAAAATGTATCATCTCCAATGAACCTAAATAAGATAAGAAAAAAAAAAGGTATGGATGTGTGTGGGGGTTGATGTGGCGATCGGATGCCGAGGTGTATGTTGGGTGATGTGTGTGATGGAAATGGTAGATGGGTACTTTACCAATAATGAACATACCTTGATTTTTGGATGGAAAGTAGGCACTAAAAAGAAGAAGATGAACCATTAAGGAACCTTGCATGCTATGTGTTTGATAAAATGACTAAACAAGGGATAAATGGACTTAATGAAGAAAATGGAAATAGAAATTGTGTAATTGTTCTTAGAAATGATAAATTGCTCAAATGTGCTATATGTTGCCTAAATTTTCATACCACTATGTTAAGGATTGAAATGCCATAGTCATGTGATCCGCCCGTTCAAGTATGTCATCATGATTACCACTATTGACAAGCACACAAGCACGCATGCATGCATGAAACCGGGTTTTTTCCAAGATTGTATTTGTATATGAAATGAATCAAGAACATGACAAGGAGGTTGGTAGCCCTAGGAAGGGTGCTAGCCTCTGGCTCACAAGTGAAATGCAAGAGAGAACATGACAAGGAGGTTGGTAGCCCCAGAAAGGGTGCTAGCCTCTGGCTCACAAGTGAAATGAAACAAGAACATGACAAGGAGGTTGGTAGCCCAAGGAAGGGTGCTAGCCTCTGGCTCACAAGAGAAATGAAACAAGAACATGACAAGGAGGTTGGTAGCCCCAGGAAGGGTGCTAGCCTCTGGCTCACAAGAGAAATGAAACAAGAACATGACAAGGAGGTTGGTAGCCCAAGGAAGGGTGCTAGCCTCTGGCTCACAAGAGAAATGGAACAAGAACATGACAAGGAGGTTGGTAGCCCAAGGAAGGGTGCTAGCCTCTGGCTCACAAGTATACAAGTCAAGAACAAATCAAGACATGAAATACAAGACAAGACACGATACACATACATGATTTGACCGAGACACGAAAAGGGTTTCCGAGACATGAGTTTTACCGAGGTTTTTGCATTCATACACGCATGTCAAGATATGGCTATGTATCTTATGCTTTCACTATTGCTTTAAATTAATATCTTGTATTGCTCACTGTTGTTATGCTTTCGCTATTGTTATGGTTAGCTAGTAGTTTGTACTCGCTGAGTATTCCATGCTCAGCCGTACTTTTATGTCGGCAGGTACTGTGGATGTCCTCGACCCCGAGCCTTGGGTCGAGGAGGAGTATGTAGAGGAGAGGGAGCCACCTATCCCATGGCAGTCTCAGGAGGATGGGGACTTGGATGTGTGGCCATACCTCGACTACTGTTGAGAGGAGAGTGTTAGAGAGTTCCTTTTTGTATTTTGATAGGTGGGCATGTCCACCTTTACTTTGATTGTATTTAGTATATGTTAACTTGGAATACTATATGGAGTAATAGAAGAAAAGAAAAAGTTGGCTTATGCTTCCGCACTTATGTTTAGTTTCCGCGCTCTGATTATCATTGTATTATATTATGTTTAGCCTCTTGCATTACAGGATGGTTTGACAGGTACACGTAGTCACCTCTAAAGTATCCCTTAACTCCTAGGGGGTATTTTGGGGCGTGACAGAAGTGGTATCAGAGCTCTAGGCATTAGAGTCCCTAGGGTCACTTAGATGATTGAACAAGGTATTAGAATCACCTTAGAGAGTTGTATTCCAAGTATAGACTAACAAGTTAGTCTTAGTCAAAATGGGTTGAACTTCAACCGAACATAGAGTCCTACGCTAGGAACGCGGATTGTATGTTATGCTATTGTGTTATATACCATATGTGCATTAATTGTGTTGTGCTTATTAAGTATGCTTGATGAATATGTATTGAGCGAATTGCGAAAGTTGTACTAATTGTGTATCCAAGTTAGACTCATGTTGTATTGTCATTCTCAGGAGAAATCATGAGACGCAATACCCGGGGTCGCGGGTACAACACGAGGGGTAATGGAGGTGATGCTCCATCGGGTGATGATCAACCCGACTTTGCCCAAGCATTCGCATCCATAGCCGAGACCTTGGCTATGTTGGCGGCAAGGCAACCGGCCACTCCGCCTAATGCGGCACTCATACCGGCTCCTCCTAACCGAGCCCAAGCCGGGATAGAAGCTTTCCGGAGGATGAGGCCTCCAACTTTTTGTGGAAGCATTGATCCACTTATTGCCGAGGGTTGGATTCGGCAACTTGAGAAGATATTCTCGGTTTTGGCACCTACGGAAGTAGAGAGAGTCACATGGGCTGCCTTTATGCTTGAAGGCGAGGCCGACCATTGGTGGAAGTCTGCACTTCGGACCCGAGAGTTGACCCGACAAGGCCAAGAATGGACATGGGGAGAATTCTTGGATGTTTTCTACAAGAAATACTTTCCGGTTGGGATGAAAGAAAAGAAAGAAATTGAATTTATTACCTTGGAGCAAGGTAATATGTCTGTAGCGGCTTACGAAGCCAAGTTCTCAGAGCTATCTCGATTTGCTCCACACATGATAGCTACCGAGGCTATGAAGGCCCGGAAATTCGAGAGGGGGTTGAAGGCCTACCTCAAGGATCGTGTCTCAATGTTCCGACATGAGACATATTCAGAAGTTGTGGACAAGGCATTGTTGGCCGAGTCGAATTCCGAAGAGTTCTTTAAGAGAAGAGGAATAGAGAAGGGACAGTCTAGTAGTTCAGGGGAGAAGAGAGCTAGGACTATGTCTTATCAGTCCGCAGGGCCGGCTCAGTCACAGAGGATGTACTCGGCACCACAGGCCCCCCGCCCTTTTTCTCCACCGGCTTTTCGCCCGGCTACCTCGTATGCTCCTCGCCCCGCAGTGACTCAGGCTACGGGTTATACTCCTCCCACTTATTCACATGATGTCTGCACCCTTTGTGGAAGGAGGCATCCAGCAGGGGAATGTCGGAAGGCTACAGGAGGCTGTTTTCATTGTGGCGACCAGGGCCACATGATTCGGGATTGTCCCCGACGTCTAATGCCAGCTCAGTCTTCGGGGAGCAGGCCCCCGATTAGGCAGACATCTCAGCCTAGCTCTTCTCAGGCTTCGAGGGCCTCACAGTCTGCCCGGCCTCCTCGCCCAGCCACTCAGGGTCGAGTTTTTGCTCTATCGGAAAGAGACGCACGTGCATCCGACGATGTCGTGCAAGGTACGCGAGAATTTTGATTTTAAGTTGTATAAAATTTTTGTGGTTTGTTATGCGATTAGTTATACTGAGGGTTACCTATGTATGATGCTTGTTATTATTTGAAATCTACTTATATTAGTTACTTAATCGCACAGGCGCTTTATTAGTGAACGAGTGTCTCGCTCGAGTGTTGATAGACACAGGATCTACTCACTCTTTTGTCTCCCCAAGTTTTGCAAAGGGCTTTTCGACTGAGGCTACTCCGTTGGAGCGGGAGTTGACCATTGCAACTCCACTCGGCAAGTCGGTTGATACGGATAAGGTATTCAGGGATAGTGTGGTTCAAGTGGGGGAGAATGAATTGTTAGCCGACCTTATCGTCCTGGGTTTCCAAGATTTAGACTTTGACGTCATTCTTGGTATGGATTGGTTGGCAAGCCATCACGGGCATGTTGCGTGTTTTGAAAAGATGGTGAATTTCAAGCCGGAAGGGGGTAAGCCTTTTCACTTCCGAGGATTAAGAGAGAGGGACATTGCTCGCCTCGCAGCCTTGAGTATAGCACACCCAGAAGCACAAAACTCATCGGCTATTCCAGTTGTGAGTGAGTTCTTAGATGTGTTCCCGGAAGAACTTCCCGGATTACCTCCTGATAGAGAGATCGAATTCGCTATAGAGCTTGCTCCGGGTACCGCTCCGATTTCAAGGGCACCATATAGAATGGCCCCTATAGAGCTTGAAGAATTAAAGAAGCAGATTGAGGAGTTACAACAACTTGGTTTCATCCAACCAAGTGTCTCGCCGTGGGGAGCTCCGGTTCTCTTTGTGAAGAAGAAGGACGGGTCTATGAGGATGTGTATAGACTACCGTCAGTTGAACAAGGTAACTATCAAGAATCGTTATCCCTTGCCAAGGATAGACGACTTGTTTGACCAACTAAAGGGAGCGAGATTCTTCTCCAAAATTGATCTTAGATCGGGGTATCACCAATTAAGGATCAAGGCGGAAGATGTTCAGAAGACGGCTTTCAGGACTCGGTATGGGCATTACGAGTTCCTTGTCATGCCTTTTGGGCTGACGAATGCACCGGCAGCATTCATGGATTTGATGAACCGGGTGTTCCGATCTTACTTGGATCGATGCGTGATTGCATTCATTGATGACATTTTGGTGTATTCCCAGACACGGGAAGATCACACACGAGACCTCCGTCTTGCTCTGGAGATGTTGAGAGAGCATAGGCTATATGCCAAATTGAGTAAGTGCGAGTTCTGGCTAGAGAAAGTCGCATTTCTTGGACACGTGGTGTCGGCCGAGGGTATTTCTGTAGATCCAGCCAAGGTTGAGGCAGTCATGAGTTGGGAGAGGCCCAAGAGCGTTACGGAGATACGTAGTTTCCTCGGATTGGCAGGCTACTACCGGAGATTTGTGGAGGGATTCTCCAGTCTGGCTGCACCTCTCACCTACTTGACAAGGAAAAATGCAAAGTTCAGTTGGAGTGACCGATGTGAAGTAAGTTTCCAAGAGTTGAAGAAACGCCTCACCACAGCCCCTGTCCTTACTGTGCCATCCGGACATGGTGGTTATGAGGTATATAGCGATGCTTCGCATATCGGACTTGGGTGTGTCCTTATGCAGCATAAGAAAGTCATTGCCTACGCATCAAGACAATTAAAGGAGCATGAAAAGAATTACCCCACTCACGACTTAGAACTCGCTGCAGTTGTGTTTGCATTGAAGATTTGGCGACATTATCTTTATGGGGAACAATTTGAGGTATTCACAGATCATAAAAGCCTTAAGTATTTGTTTTCCCAGAAAGAGTTGAACCTGAGGCAAAGAAGATGGGTAGAATTTTTGAAAGACTATGAGTGCTCCATTCAATACCACCCGGGCAAGGCAAATGTAGTAGCCGATGCTCTTAGCCGGAAGCCTACTGGACTTTTGGCGCATATGATGCTGAAGGAGTGGAGATTGCTGGAGGATGCATCCAACCTCGACATCAGTTTTAGTCTCCCTACCTATGGGCCGGTAATGGCTAGCATCACAGTTAGGCCATTTATGTTGAGCATGATCCAGGAGTTGCAGGAAATGGATGCCGAACTACTTTCTTGCCGAGACAAGTCAGTTAAAAGTGGCAGTAAGGACTTTACGGCGAGGGAAGATGGAATTATCACTTTCAAGGGAAGAGTATGTGTCCCAGCCGATGAGAAGCTTAAGCGAGAAATCTTGTACGAGGCTCACCGGTCCAAGTACACCGTTCACCCCGGGGGTACCAAAATGTATAGGGACTTGAAGAAGCATTTCTGGTGGCGGAACATGAAGCGAGAAATAGCGGAGTATGTGTCTAAATGCTTGGTGTGCCAACAAGTCAAAGCCGAACATAGGAGACCGGCTGGACTTTTGCAATCCCTCCCCATTCCCGAGTGGAAATGGGAACATATCTCTATGGACTTTATCGTGGGGTTGCCGAAGACGGTTAGGAAGACTGATGCTATATGGGTAGTTGTTGATAGACTCACGAAGTCCGCTCATTTCTTACCGTACCGGACTACATTCAACTCCAATCAGTTAGCGGAGCTATACATCAAGGAAATAGTCCGATTACACGGGGTGCCAGTGAGTATTGTGTCGGATAGAGACCCAAGATTCACATCCAGGTTTTGGAAAAGTTTTCAAGGTGCAATGGGCTCCCGGTTAGACTTTAGCACAGCTTTCCACCCACAGACCGACGGGAAAACCGAGAGGGTGAATCAGGTTCTTGAAGATATGCTCCGAGCATGTATGCTAGACTTCAAGGGAAGTTGGGAAGATCACCTACCTTTGGTGGAATTCGCTTACAACAATAGTTATCAAGAAAGCATACAAATGGCGCCTTTCGAGGCTTTGTACGGAAGGAGTTGTAGATCCCCGTTGTATTGGGATGAAGTGGGAGAAAGAAAGATTTTGGGCCCCGAGTTAATTGAACAAACCGCGGATAGGGTCAAGCTTATCCGGGAGAGGTTAAAGACCGCACAAGATAGACAGAAAAGCTATGCCGACAACCGAAGGAGGGATCTTGAATTCCGAGTCGGTGATTTTGTGTTTGTAAGGATTTCACCGACCAAAGGTGTTATGCGATTCGGAAAGAGAGGCAAGCTTAGCCCGAGATATGTGGGTCCGTTCGAGATCATTACTCGAGTTGGCGAGGTGGCTTACCGTGTTGCTTTGCCCGCTCACATGGCGGCAGTCCACAACGTATTTCACATCTCCATGCTCCGGAAGTACATCTCGGATCCTTCTCATATCATCGAGCTTGATCCGATAGAGATCCGAGAGGACCTCACTTTAGTTGAGAAGCCGGTTCATATTTTGGATAGGAGAGATCAAGTGCTTCGCAACAAGACTATTCCGCTAGTTCTCGTACAATGGCAACATCACGCTCGAGAAGAGGCTACGTGGGAACGTGAGGCCGAAGTCAAGGCGAAGTACCCCGAGTTGTTTGAATGATTTTGGGTATAACTTGTAATTTTGTTTCGAATTGTTATGCTAAGTTGTTTAAATTGTAAAGCACGCATTGTCCAAATTTCGGGGACGAAATTTTTGTAAGGGGGGGAGAATGTAGCACCCCGGACTTTTTCATCCTTAATGAATAGCACCTTCGTAGCTAATTGGCCGTTTTTATAGTCTAATTAATAAATAAGGAAGAAATCGGAAATTCCGAAACGTCAGAAATGTGCGTTTTCGAAAGACGAACCCAACGCAAGTTGAATCGTCGAAATCCGACGAGCGAGTCAAAAGATATGGTCAAAACAGTCCAGACATACAGAGAACCGATCGCTCGGTCTAGTCAGCGATCGATCGGTCCATAACCGATCGATCGGTAGCTATCGCGCGGTCAGAAATTTTGTATGGGGAAATTTTCCAGAGAGTGAGTTTTTGACCGGTCGATCGGTCATAAACACCGATCGCTCGGTAGGCAACCGATCGATCGGTCATAACCACCGATCGCTCGGTCTTCGCGTTTTTGCAGAAATTTCAGTAAGGGCTTTATCGTCTTTTGGGGGTTAAACCCTTTCTCCTTAAGGCTTGCCCGAGCCTTTAGGGCTTCATTCACAACACTTAAGGGATTTTGAGAGATAGAGAGAGAGGAGAAGGGGATTTGCAACTAGGGTTTTCCATTGGAGAAGAAATCAAGGGGGTGAAGACCCTAGATCGTCCCCAAGCACGTTTTCTTCAAGATTTCAACTCAAGCTCGTGTGGGGTTCCCTTCTCAAGCTAGGGCAGCACTCTCTACGGTATTTTCAAGAGGGTTTCCTACCCAAGCAAGTATAGTTTGAGTAAGGGCTTTCTTCTTCCAAGTTGGAGTTTAAATCAAGGTCTACACCAAGATCAAGCTTCGATTCAAGGTTAGTACACCCTACTAACTTACCCTAGCAATAAATCTAGGTTTTTCCTTATGAAATGTGATTTATGCTATTATGTTTGCCTCCCATATAAAATGTATCATCTCCAATGAACCTAAATAAGATAAGAAAAAAAAAAGGTATGGATGTGTGTGGGGGTTGATGTGGCGATCGGATGCCGAGGTGTATGTTGGGTGATGTGTGTGATGGAAATGGTGGATGGGTACTTTACCAATAATGAACATACCTTGATTTTTGGATGGAAAGTAGGCACTAAAAAGAAGAAGATGAACCATTAAGGAACCTTGCATGCTATGTGTTTGATAAAATGACTAAACAAGGGATAAATGGACTTAATGAAGAAAATGGAAATAGAAATTGTGTAATTGTTCTTAGAAATGATAAATTGCTCAAATGTGCTATATGTTGCCTAAATTTTCATACCACTATGTTAAGGATTGAAATGCCATAGTCATGTGATCCGCCCGTTCAAGTATGTCATCATGATTACCACTATTGACAAGCACACAAGCACGCATGCATGCATGAAACCGGGTTTTTTCCAAGATTGTATTTGTATATGAAATGAATCAAGAACATGACAAGGAGGTTGGTAGCCCTAGGAAGGGTGCTAGCCTCTGGCTCACAAGTGAAATGCAAGAGAGAACATGACAAGGAGGTTGGTAGCCCCAGGAAGGGTGCTAGCCTCTGGCTCACAAGTGAAATGAAACAAGAACATGACAAGGAGGTTGGTAGCCCAAGGAAGGGTGCTAGCCTCTGGCTCACAAGAGAAATGAAACAAGAACATGACAAGGAGGTTGGTAGCCCCAGGAAGGGTGCTAGCCTCTGGCTCACAAGAGAAATGAAACAAGAACATGACAAGGAGGTTGGTAGCCCAAGGAAGGGTGCTAGCCTCTGGCTCACAAGAGAAATGGAACAAGAACATGACAAGGAGGTTGGTAGCCCAAGGAAGGGTGCTAGCCTCTGGCTCACAAGTATACAAGTCAAGAACAAATCAAGACATGAAATACAAGACAAGACACGATACACATACATGATTTGACCGAGACACGAAAAGGGTTTCCGAGACATGAGTTTTACCGAGGTTTTTGCATTCATACACGCATGTCAAGATATGGCTATGTATCTTATGCTTTCACTATTGCTTTAAATTAATATCTTGTATTGCTCACTGTTGTTATGCTTTCGCTATTGTTATGGTTAGCTAGTAGTTTGTACTCGCTGAGTATTCCATGCTCAGCCGTACTTTTATGTCGGCAGGTACTGTGGATGTCCTCGACCCCGAGCCTTGGGTCGAGGAGGAGTATGTAGAGGAGAGGGAGCCACCTATCCCATGGCAGTCTCAGGAGGATGGGGACTTGGATGTGTGGCCATACCTCGACTACTGTTGAGAGGAGAGTGTTAGAGAGTTCCTTTTTGTATTTTGATAGGTGGGCATGTCCACCTTTACTTTGATTGTATTTAGTATATGTTAACTTGGAATACTATATGGAGTAATAGAAGAAAAGAAAAAGTTGGCTTATGCTTCCGCACTTATGTTTAGTTTCCGCGCTCTGATTATCATTGTATTATATTATGTTTAGCCTCTTGCATTACAGGATGGTTTGACAGGTACACGTAGTCACCTCTAAAGTATCCCTTAACTCCTAGGGGGTATTTTGGGGCGTGACACTTAACATACCCTCAACTTTAGGAAGTTCTAATTTTGTCACCGCTTATCGGAATTAAGTGATTATTAAACTATTAGAAAGGTATTGAAACCCTCTTCGAGGTTTATGTTTAATGTTTTCCCAGATTTTGAGTCTAAGCTAATTCAAAAGTGGGTTTTCTGATGCTTTGTCTGCTGAAATTTCAAACCAGTCAGCTTTAGAGCCCATTTAGACCATTAAAAACTCATAATTAGGATTTGTCCATTAGAGACAAAATTGTTCCCCTTTGAAAGAAGAGGATGATTCCAACACAAGTTGAATTGTCAAAATACGATACGCGAGTCAAAAGTTATAGTCAAAATACTAAAGCGGAGGAATAGAGCTGTGATCTATCGCAAAGCAAGTGCGATCTATCGCACAACAAGTGCGATTGATCCCATTTAGGAAATTTTTTGGAGTTTTCTTTCGTGTCTAAGTGCGATCTAACGCACCATAGGTGCGATCGATCGCACCCGCACTTAATTTTTACTTAAAATTGCATTTTTTTGGGTTTTTAAACCCTTGAGACTATAAATATGGGTTCTATTTCGAGGGTTTTAGAGTTCTAAACCATTTCTAACCTAATTTGGCAAAGAATGAGAAGAAACCTAGGGTTTTGAGAGAGAAATTGCTTGGAGAAGAAGGAAATTTCTAGGAGATTGCAAGGAAAGCTTGGATATCTTCCTCAAAGCTTCTAGGGAGCGATTTGGATCCAAGGGAAGGATCCCTAAGGTCTATATACTATCCAACTCAACCCTATTATGAATTTATATGTGTTTAAGATTGTTTAAGTTATAAATAATGGAGTATTATTATCTTTATGGTGAGATTGTAGAATATGGATTATGGATTATGGTTTATTTGTATGGAAATGGATTTGTGAATATGGATTGGAGTTCTATGAACTATTATGTGATGATTAATAACTATGGATGAAATATATGGAGGATGGAATGAATGTATGGATGTGGATGGTGTTTAGGTTGTATGGATGGATTATGGTATCGTGAAATGTTGGAAATGGGAAATGGCAATGTATTTATAAATCACGTACCCAATAAGAGGCTTTTCTATGTTGATTAGACAAGCATTATATTCACACAACCAACTATAAAGAGTATTTATATTAATTATTGTCTCATTTGATAATGACATAAAGTTCCATAGGTAATATTGTAGGAAAATCATGCAAAGGTTGCGAGGAGATATGATTTTCTATTTCCTTGTAAACCTAATATTGTTCGAAGCCTCTAGAGTACTGGTTGGGCACCATATTTCATCATGGCTTGCACATGTATAGTTCTATGAGATAGTGTGATGAATCTCATCCACAGAGAGTGGTGACTCTTGACTAACATGTGAGTATATGTAGCAAGTACATAATACTGAACGGGGTCACTAATGGATACCCTATGTAATACACTGTCAAATTGTATTAGGGTTATCCATTCGACAAATTGTCCTTAGACTTGAGAGGTTAACATCTTCTCAAACATCTATCTATATGGCTTTGATGTGCCAATCGGCAATGTCCAATACACAGGACTAACTCCAGGTATGTTAGGTCATGTACACAATGTTTGGAGAAGTGTGTAAACACTCAATAAGGAATCTACAACTCCTTAATTGGAGATAATGATATCAAGGTGATACTTGTTGAACTGAACGGTTAAATCTAGTACTGGTGCTTTTTGATAAAATGGTCTTTATCGAAGTTGATATTTTTAATATGGAAAAGTATATATATATATATATGTCAGTTCTTTTCTAATGTTTCTTCAAAAGTGTTTTGACAGTTCAGTTCAATGAAAAAGTATTCATGAGAAAGAGTTCTATTCATAAGCTAGGGACTAGACAGTGGTATTGTTCAAATCCCTGAAGCTTACAAGTGAAATCTGAATGTGAAAGGATTTATTTGTAAATATATTGTGAGATGATACTTACAAGCAATTCTCTAATTTCTGGAGGTTAGTCACATTGTGTTAATGGACATTATTATGATTGGTGGAAGTCCAGGGACATAGATAAAATTTTATGATCCTAATGGAGTTTTAGGAAAGTGTTTCCTAGCAACAATGCTTCAACCAAAAAGGTGAAGTACTTGGTCCCACAACCGGAAATAGGAGATCCCTTTAGATCCCACACAATAGGACCTTTTTAAAGCTTTTAATTTAATTATTAATTAAATTAATTAATTTCTCTAAGTAATCACTATATGGTACAGTGAAGCTATAAAAGGTAAAATCACATTGGATGTGATAAATCAAATGGGTAGGACCCATTGGGAATTTTTGATAAAGATCAAAAAGTGACCTAAGGGGTTTAGAACCCTAAGGGGCGTGCGGAGTTGGACCCACCTAGGGTGGGACGCCCACTTCAAGGAGAAAACCTTATTTTAATTAGTTCCTAATTAATTGACGTCTTATTCGATAAGGTTAGTTAGTTACTAATTAAAGATTCTTTAATTGTTAGAGATTCCATTAGTTAGTTATTAATTCAAGATTCCTTATTGGATAAGGATAAGATTAGTTACTGATGGATAAGGTTAGTTTCTTTTAAGATTAATCCTAATTGGATTAGGAGAATAATCATTAAGAAAACAATTGCGGAATCCTAATTGGATTAGGATAAGGTTGAGGAATTGTAATTGGATTACAATTCAAGCAACCAAAAGAGGAGTCTATTTAAAGGGTTGGACGCCCACTCTTGGAATTAACTCTCCAAATTTTCTCCTCTCTATCAAGCCTCAAAATACCGCCTAGGAGTTAAAAGATACTTTAGGTGTGACTATACATACCTGCCAAACCATCCTGAAATGAACAAGGCTAACCATAATAAAACAAAGTTATGAAACAGAGTGCGGAAGCTCATAATAGTGTGGAAGCGTGAACCAAAATTTTCTTTTCTATAACCATGGTTGGTATTCCAAGTTAAATACAAAACATCATAAGTACAGGTGGACATATCCACAATCAAAATACAAAAAGGGTAAACTTCATAGACTCTCTCTACTAACAGTAGTCTAAGTAGGGCCACACATCGAGGTCTCTATCCTCTTGAGACTGCATAGGGATAGGCAACTCCCTCTCTTCCACGTATGAAAGTATGCCTCTTTTTAATTTTAGAAACACAGTTCTTGGGGGGAATACATCGAATCCCAAGATCTGACTAAGATTCTAATTGATTTTATTCAATGAAGGTTAGAATAACATTCACCTCTGCGACTTTGAAATTGTTAAGTCAAATCCACATAATAATAGTACTCGCAAAACTTCACAAGTGTCAAGTCTCCTGTCAATTCACACGAACCTTCTTTTTTCCTTTAAAGCTTTCTCTAATGGAAGCTAATGGCCCTTCCAAATTTCATGCTCTTTTATCTTTTCTTCTTTTCTTTGATCTAAGAACCTTTCTTGATCAAACAAGATCCAATCTTGATCTTCAAAGAACTTGTTCTTCATCATCCAGATCAAAAACCAAACAAAAAGGAAGAAGGGGAAGGGTGACTGTACACCCTCAAAAGGGGAGAGGGCTGGGCATGAACTTGAGGAGAGGGAGAAAAGAAAAAATTCTGGAGAATTATATATTTAAAGGGCTGGGCATCCAATCCTTTATATAAGTTCCCTCTTGGTTGCTTGAATTGTAATCCAATTATAATTCATTAACCTTATCCTAATCCAATTAGGATTCCTCAATAGTTTCCTTATTGATTATTCTCCTAATCCAATTAGGATTAATCTTAAAAGAAACTAACCTTATCCATTAGTAACTAATCTTATCCTTATCCAATAAGCAATCTTGAATTAGTAACTAACTAATGGAATCCCTAACAATTAGGGAATCTTTAATTAGTAACTAACTAACCTTATCTAATAAGGATATTAGTTATTAGAAACTAATTGAAATAATAACAATTATTATTCCTCCTTGAAGTGGGCGTCCCACCCTAGGTGGGTCCCACTCCACACACCCAAAGGGTTTCCAAAACCCTTTTTGTCACTTGAATTATTCTTTTATAATAATTCTCAATGGGTCCTACCCATTTGGTTTTTCACATCCAATGTGATTCTACCTTTTAGAGTTTCACTATACTATATAGTGATTACTTAGAGAAATTAATTAATTTAATTATAAATTAAATTAAATACTTTAAGAAAGTCCTTGTGTGTGGGATCTAAAGGGATCTCTTATTTCTGGTTGTGGGCCCAAGTACTCAACCTTTTGGTTAAAGCATTGTTACTAGGAAACACATTTCCTACACTCCATTAGGATTATAGAATTTTATCTATATCCCTGGACTTCCATCAATCACAATTAATGTCCATTAACACAATGTGATTAACCTCTAGAAATTAAAGAATTGCTTGTAAGTACCATCTCACAATATATTTACAATAAATCCTTCCACATTCCGATATCACTTGTAAGCTTCCGGGATTGGAACAATTCCACTGTCTTAGTCCCTAGCTTTTGAATAGAACTCTTTCTCATGATTACTTTTTCATTGAACTGAACCTCCGAAACACTTTTGAAGAAACATTAGAAAAGAACTGACATATATATTTATATATACTTTTCCATATTAAAAATATCAACTTTGATAAAAACCATTTTACCGAAAAGCACAGTACTGGATTTAACAGTTTAGTTCAACAAGTATCACCTTGATATCATTATCTCCAATTAAGGAGTTGTGGATTCCTTATTGAGTGTTTATGTAGAGCCCCGGACCTTTTCACATTTAATGCATGACACTTTCATAGTCATTTTGCTTTTAAAGTAGTACAATTAATAAATAAGGAAGAAATTGAAAATTCTGAAACGTCAGTAATGTTCCTTTTCGAAGTACGAACCTAACGCAAGTTGAATCGTCAAAATCCGACGAGCGAGTCAAAAGATATGGCCAAAACAGTCTGGACCTGCAGGCAACCGATCGCTCGGTCCATAGAGCGATCGATCGGTCCAAAACCGATCGATCGGTAGCTATCGACTGGTCAAGATTTTTGTATGGGGAAATTTTCCAGAGAGTTGATTTTTGGTCGAGAGCTCAGTCAACACACCGATCGCTCAGTAGGCAACCGATCGATCGGTCATAAACACCGATCGCTCGGTCCTCGCGTTTTGCAGAATTTTCACTAAGGGCATTTTCGGCATTCGGGTGTTATACCCTTTCTTATATAGGATCGCCCGAGCCTTTAGGGCTCATTCTCAACACTTAGAAGATTTAGGAGATTAGAAGAGAGGAGAAAGGGTTCCCAAACCTAGGTTTTCATTTGGGGAGAAATCAAAGGGGTTAAGACCCTAGATCAACCCCAAGCCTGTTTTCTTCAAGATCAAGGCTCAAGCATTCGAGGAGCTCGTGATCCAAGCTAGGGCAGCAGCTACACGGTCATTTTTAGAAGGGGTTTCTTCCTCATTGTTCAAGGTCGGTACTTCTTGCTACCCTCCTAGTTATAGTTCTTTTTCCTTTATTCTTCTTTGTGTTCTTTATACATTCATGTATGATGAGATGGGTTGTGAATGGTGAATGGTGAATGGTGAATGGTGAATGGAGATGAATGTGGGCGATTGGATGCCGTGTGTATTGATGTGATGGATGAATGGGGAGGGCATTGTACCCATAATGAACATACATATGTGATGTGAGTAAAACCCACCTAGAAAAGCATGTTGTAGGGTTAATAAACAATGAATGAACCATGTTTGATGAAATGCCAGGATGAATAAAATGAATAATAAATTAAGAAATTGCATGTTTAAGGTTTATGGAAATTGCTAGGGTCATGATAGTGTGATTTTTCACTTTCCCTAAATGATATGAATACTAAATTGCTCAAATCATTGATGTTATGTGTTATGAATTACTCAAATGCCATATTTAATTCCAAATGCACGTATACACACGACCTCACGAGCACGCATACATGACATGATTTACCGTGGTTTTCAAGAATGGGATTTAGAGGTGGGGCATATCCGACGATATGTTTTACCTCGCTTTTGGCAAGGACAAGACAATCATACATTTTCATAAGAAGGGTCTCCCTTCCCTCGCAAGTGCATACATATCATAAGAAGGGTCTCCCTTCCCTCGCAAGTGCATCTCACAAGGACATCTCACAAGTGAATCTCACAAGTGGAAGGACAAGCATGAGCATTCTAGGAAGAAGGGTCTCCCTTCCCTCACAAGTAGTTTACTCTTCCGAGTAGGCATGACATGACATAGCATGACAAGCATGAGCATTCTAGGAAGAAGGGTCTCCCTTCCCTCACAAGTAGATTACTTTTCAGAACAAGCAAGCATGATACACGCATGATACAAGCATGACAAGCATGACACGGTAGACAAGGTTTCAAGCATAAAAAGGGTCATTTCAGTCAAGTCAAGTGCACAAGATTTCAAGGGTTTTACCGGCTTTTATGAATGCAACATGCTGAATTATATTGCTTTACTTTATTGTCATGATATGAATCATTCCTGCTTTATATGCGTGAATTGTTTCCTGCTTTATGTATGCTATCAGTATGCTATGACTGTTGGTTAGTGCTTAGTACCCGCTGAGTATTCCATGCTCAGCCGTACTTCTTATGTTGGCAGGTTCTGAGGGAGCTGCTGCTCCATTTGATGTTTGTGCTCCTGGTCCATGGGTGGAGGAGGAGTACGTCGAGGAGCCTTTGGAGGAACCTCCCGTAGAGGGTTATCAGTCGGTGGTGTTAGATTCTGAGTGGATTAGCTGTGGGTGAGCATGAGTGATTATATCCATGTATTTTGGCGGGCATGTCCGCACTTTCTTTGTTTTGATTTCTTTGTATTAAAACTTGGACCATGTGTATATACTTAGAGATTTGTTAGACTTCCGCTGTGTCTTATAGTTATGCTTCCGCTGTTATCCTCTATTGTATATGCTCTGTGGGTGTTTTGCAGGTGGTTTGTCAAGCAAGTCATGTAAGTCATGATTTAGTCATCCGCGATTCACTCTAACTCCTAGGGTGGGTTTTGGGTCGCGACAATTTACACACTTCTCCAAACATTGTGTACATGACCCAACGTACCCGGAGTTAGCCCTGTGTATTGGACATTGCCGATTGGCACATCAAAGTCATATAGACAAATATTTGAGAAGATGTTAACCTCTCAGGTCTAAGGACAATTTGTCAAATGGATAACCCTAATACAATCTAACAGTGTATTCCATAGGGTATCCATTAGTGACCCCGTTCAATATTATGTACTTGCTACATATACTCACATGTTAGTCAAGAGTCATCACTCTCTGTGAATGAGATTCATCACACTATCTCATAGAACTATACATGTGCAAGCCATGATGAAGTACGGCGCCCAACCAGTACTGTAGAGGCTTCGAACAATATTAGGTTTACAAGGAACCAGAAAATCATATCTCCTCGCAACCTTTGCATGATTTTCCAACAATGTTACCTATGGAACTTTATGTCATCATCATATGAGACAGTAATTA
This sequence comes from Tetracentron sinense, assembly GCA_015143295.1. Taxonomy (NCBI): domain Eukaryota; kingdom Viridiplantae; phylum Streptophyta; class Magnoliopsida; order Trochodendrales; family Trochodendraceae; genus Tetracentron; species Tetracentron sinense. Next base: position 759,321 of record CM026565.1, on the reverse strand, counting down.
ATATAAATACCCTTTATAGTTGGTTGTGTGAATATGATGCTTGTCTAACCAACATAGAAAAGTCTCTTATTGGCTTTTGAGGGCATATATGTCCAACAATCTCCCACTTGCACTCTAAGCCAATTAGATGTAATGCCCATCTTCTCAGTGATGTTTCTCAAACATCAACTGAAGCATAAATTAATATACATGGGTTTGTCATGTCTGCTTTACCACAACTATTGTAGTGATGCAATAACACTTGCAACTCTTGCAAATTTATTATCAATAACCACAGTCTTAAAACACTAAACAAAAATGATACTGTCCAACAGTCATTTTCAGAAGTTAACATGCTTGTGCTTTACCATTATGCAATGCTCCGGACTAATCTGACCAATATCTTATCACATCAATATGTGATAAATATCCGGTCTAGTACAAGTATACTTTCTCATGATATCATATATCTAAAAGAAACAGATTCCATCCCATAAAGGTAGAAACTCTTTTCTTGGAATCTTACTTGCACAAAAACATGATTGTTATTGGGAGAATAACATTATCATTTTCTTTTTGTCTCTAAACCATTTAGGACTAAGAAAACATGATGTCAAAGTTTTTGTCATTCATTGTAAAATTGTTAGATCAAATCTAAGAGAAGAATAATATTCATACTTCATTCACAATGAAAAGAATATTATCTTTGCATGGAGTCAGGAAAGTAATTATGCTCCCACTAATCAATTTGCACACAAATGATACTTTTATTCTTAGATGAAAATCAAACAGTTTGGTTACTTCATCAGAATAAAAGTTAGTCCATCTACAGATTCTAGGACCTGTGGGTTCTAGTGTACTATTTAGGTATAGTGAGAGTAGAGAGTTGATCTCTATCAATTCTCATAGTTATCGGTCTATTGGGCTTCCGCTTCTAGAACAATTCTAGATTCAATTTCTCTACTAGGAAACTTGTATTCCTGTTTACAAATATCTTTTGTTATCCAGAAATAGAGACTAAGTATCTCTAATGCGAATCCCAAGCTCATCTTCCATCAAATCATATCAAATATAATTCGATTTAACAACACCATCATACTATGATTTGTTATGGGAATTATCTGAGACAAGATGTAATGAGAGTAAATTATGAAATTTCTATTAAGAGGTACTCTTCTCAATCATGGAAGACTTACCTAGCTGTTTCTTTATTTCAATGCGGAATTCCTTGAACTTTTCAAAGAAGGTGAAATAAAGTTAGCTACCTCTTAATGGAAGATTCATATAATTATGATCATCTAACTTTTGTCCCATTCCCAAGTAGAAGTTTTATCTTCTTAGATTTCTCCTTCTCCTGTACAAACATGCAACTATTGCACTTATGCAAGATCATACCAAGCATTAGGAGCTGAAGGTTCCAACAATTAAGATGCACTTGATGAGTATACAAACTAGACAATCCTTCCAAAGGCTTGTCTTGTATCCAATGACCAATTGCTTCACTATGAAGCACAATCCTTATACTTTCCTTTTTTTTCTGAAGAGTCCTTGTCCATACTACCAGAATACCTTTCCAATGAAAAATCTTGGATTTCTTTCCTTTGCATAAATGCTCGGGATTTAGAAAAATCCAACTCTTTTGAACATCTTTGCAAGTAGCATTGAACTCTTCAAAGGTTCTTAGCCATATGCAACATGTAGGAATTCAGACAATCTGATTTCCTATTTGTTCAACATAACCATATTAAAGGACTCCAGGAGTTTGTCGAGGATCATATCCTCTCACCCCATAAATTTATCTCAGCACCAAGAATTGAGATTTATGATTCCAATGATCTCTATCATATTCTTTGTGACTGGGTTTCCCTAGTCAACTTGGTGTCTACTTGTCCTTTTATATAGTAAACTGTGCCTAGTAGCCCTATTGTATTCTGTAAACATCTTAAATGACATTTACCATTAGTAGTAAGAACTTGGATAATTCTTTAGATAGTAAGCACAACTTGAGATTCCTTTTCCATTCCAAACACTTTGAATTGGTCAAGAGATTCTCATTAAAGTCTTGGTATGGTGGTTATAGAATGACATGACAATTAAAACTTACATCATAATTTCACACATTATAATATCATTAGATCAGGGCTTTTGATCTTTGATGATATTGCTCATCATTCAATCAAATTTCATAGACCCCTCAATCTATAAAATTAGGAAATATGCTACTTCATATTTCTGATGAGCATTGGGTGCCTTATAATACACATGCAATCTTCCATTTTAGGATAGTATCACACATGCACTACAAGGTGGATAGTAACTATCCATCACTGAGCATCTCATGCATAACTCCTTATGTAAATCAGTGATTTCCAATTTTCTTGCGACCTCCAAGGACAACATGACTGTCACTGTTTCAGCCGCCATGTTCCTTGGTTAAGTGAAACCCATCATTCTGGTTCGTCATATGATTAAGTAGGGCTGTGCCCCCATTTTAGTTGACACTCCCTATCAGGCCATACACAAACCTATTTACTATAAAAATAAGGCTCTAGGAGTTTAACTCCGACTGAATTATGTCAATACCTTTTGGCAAGACAAGACTCAGGCTAATTAATTCCTAGTCTTATTGATAATGGAAGGTCATAGGGCAATATTATCCCGTAGGATAGATTAGCCCATTTAATTCACTTAATATTTTTTTTAAGGGAAAACAGAATATCATGAATAAATTATATGTAGAACCCTAGACTTTTTCATGCTTAAAACATGACACTTTCGTTGTCATTTTGCCTTTTTAAGAGGTATAATTAATAAATAAGGAAGAAATTGGAAATTTCGAAATGTCAGAAATGTTCCTTTTCGAAGTACAACCACAACGCAAGTTGAATTGTCAAAATCGGATGAACGAGTCAAAAGATATGGCCAAAACAGTCTGAACCTGTAGGCAAAAGTAGCTCGGAAGGCACTAAGGACGTGCTCTGACGTCGTACTCTGATAACGTAGCACAGACAACGTACTCTGATAACGTATACTGTGTGCATCCGTTGTACAGCTCACAACGGGCACGTTGTACAACTCACCACGGGCACGCTGTACATAAGACAACGGACAACGTGTTCAGCACTGTTCACAGCTCAACGAGCTCAGCACTATGCACAACACAACGCACCACGAGTTGGCACTGTTCACAGCACCACGAGTTGGCACTGTTCACAGCACCACGAGTTGGCACTGTTCACAGCACCACGAGTTGGCACTGTTCACAGCACAACGAGTTCGACACTCGTGTTTTTACAGAAATTTAGTAAGGGTGTTATGGTCTTTTGTCAGTTCACTCTTACCTTAAGAGTTTAACCCGAGCCTTTAGGGCTCATTCTCAACACTTAGAGAGTTTGAGAGAATAGGAGAAGGGGAGAAGGCGATTCCAACCTAGGGTTTCCATTTTGGAGAGAAATCAAAGGGTTTGAAACCCTAGATCAACCTCAAGCCCGTTTTCTTCAAGATTTCGGTTCAGGCATTGTGGAGCTCGCGATCCAAGCTAGGGCAGCAACTCACAGTCATTTGGAAAGAGGGTTTCTTCCTCATTTCTTCAAGTCGGTGCTTTTTACTACCCTCCTAGTTATAGTTCCTCTTTCCCATTATTTTCTCTTTATTTTCTGTCATTTACACTCGTGCTATGAGATGGATGGTTGTGAATGGTTGGGAATGGAGAATGGAGATGGAATGGGCGATTGGATGCCAATGGTGGTGTGTGATGAACAAATGGGGAAGGGCATTGTTCCAATAATGAACATACATGTATGATTTGAGTAAAAACCCATCTAGAAAAGCATGTTGTAGGGTAAATCCATAATGAACACACCATGTTTGATGAAATGTCAAGGTGAATAAAGTAAGCTGTAAATTCGCAAGTGCATGCCTAATGAATTCTAAGTATTGCTAGGGCCTATGATAGTGTGTTTCCTGCTTTCCCAAAATGCTATGAATATTACATTACTCAATCTTTGATGCTATATGTGTTGTGAAATTACTCAAATGTCATCTTTAAATTTGAATGCAAGTATGTACACGGTTCCCACGAGCACGGCATGCATGGCATGATTTATCGAGGTTTTCAAGAACATGGTTAGAGGTGGGACATATCCTACGATATGTTTTACCTCGCTTTTCACAAGAAGACAAGAACCAACATTCCACGAGGGGTCTCCCCTCACTCACAAGTGCATATCATGAAGAAGGGTCTCCCTTCCCTCGCAAGTACATACATATCATGAAGAAGGGTCTCCCTTCCCTCGCAAGTGCATTGCATAAAGAAGGGTCTCCCTTCCCTCTCAAGGCATCTCACAAGTGCATCTCACAAGTTACATGATCACAAGCAAGCATGCATGACATGACACGACATACAAGAATCAAGTAAGATAGACAAGACAAGCTTTCAAGTACGAAAAGATATTTCAAGCCAAGTCAAGTGCACGATGTTTTCAAGAGGTTTCACCGGTTTTCTACGAATTACAAGCATGATTATAAACTACTTTACTTCCTTGTATGATATGAATTGTTTCCGTTTGACATATATGAATTGCTCCTGATCATGTATTGCCATTTCTATGCTATAATTGTTGGTTAGTATTTAGTCTCCGCTGAGTATTCCATGCTCAGCCGTACTTCTTATGTCGGCAGGTTCTGAGGGAATTGCTGCTCCATTTGATGTTTGTGCTCCTAGTCCATCGGTGGAAGAGGAGTACGTCGAGGAGCCTTTGGAGGAACCTCCCGTAGAGGGTTATCAGTAGGTGGTGATTAGATTCTGAGTGGATTAGTTGTGGGTGAGATGAGAGTCAGATTTATGTATTCTGGCGGGCATGTCCGCCCTTTCTTTTGGATTCTTTTTGTATAAACTTGGATTGCTTATGTATATACATAGAGGTTTGGTAGACTTCCGCTAAACCATGTTAGAGTATGTTTCCGCTGTTTTGTCCTCTATTGTATATGCTCTGTGGGTTTTGCAGGTTGGTTTGTCAAGCAAGTCATGATTAGTCGTCCAAAGTTCACTCTAACTCCTAGGGTGGGTTTTGGGTCGCGACATTATACATCTAATGCATATATCAAAAGCATTCACAATATTTATCATTGTATCACATGTATAAAATAATATACAAAATCATCACATGATAATAAATCAAATTTTATTTTAATTAGATCAAACTAATTCCAATGAACTCCCACTAGCCCCAGAAATCTTAATGGATCTAATCCAATGGTACAAAGGTCATTTTTAACATCAGTGGACTTTAAATGTTTCATTCATCCATATGATGGACCATTGGTCATACCAAGCACCATAGGTTCAAGATAACAATTATAAAGTGTCCATGTGCATCACTAAAGCCCATAAGTCAAAATGGACTATATTACCCTTTAATTCTCTACGAATTATTTTTAGTACATTAAGGTTCAACAACCCTAAGTCTAAAAGAAATTATGGAAGCCTTTAAACAACTCTCTAAGACCTCTACTAGGGTCTATAAGTGTCACTCAAGCACTTCCCATAATCGTGAATATTGTTAGCTTACATCTATGCCAATTAAGACATAATTATCTCATAATCATGCAAGTAACATATTCCACCTAAAAATTTCAACATGGACTACATGCATCACATCCAAAAGGGCTATAATAATGTGTTTTATTTAAACACAAACTTTTTATGTTTTAACAAAACACATATTATAGGGTTTGATTCAATTATCTAAAATTTGCACAAAAGAATGATAATCACATTATCACAAGGGTTATGGACTTTTCTAAGCAACTAAAAGCTATAGCAAATCATCACATGAAATACATAATATAGCCGCACAATGGGTCCACATGATCATGCTATCTTAGAAATCCTACAACTACTCTTGTAGGACGCCTTCTAAGATTTATTCTCCATGCGATCACCATCATCTTCTATCATCAATTCGATTTCTCCATAGAAAAAAACCAGCAACTCCTGATACTAAGATTACATCATATTCAAAATAAGAAACCTTGAAAAACCACCCAAAATAGGGTGCTCAAGGGGAGTACAACTCATAAGAAGACAGAGAAGAGAATAGAGAGAGAAGAAGGCATGATTATGGAACCCATCTACCATTCAACAAGAATATATATTAACAATTCATCAACTATGAATAATAACATGGCATGACAAATTACTTAGAAAGTCCATAACCTCAACAAGGATTTTGTTAACCTTAGGAAAACTCTTTCCCATATGGTTAAGGCCTCTATTAACATTTAATAGATAAACTCTAGAGCAAAGAAAGCAAACATGTCAAGAATGAATTCTTAGGGATTTTAGATCATCATTAAAAGAAAACAATTTTCCTTTAATGCTTGGAAAGTCATTAAGAGAAATAATTTCTCTAAGATTTAATCTAACTCTAAAATTCATCCTCACATTCCTCAATTGATAAACAAATAGAAAACACCATATTAAATTTGGCTATGCTAGGGATCTAATCCCTTCCATTTTTATTTTGATCTAATAACTATTAAAAGACCAAAATAAAAATCAGCAAATTGCTAATTTTTAATATCACTTTATATTGATTCTAAAATAAATTCAAAATCAATAATAGGTGATTTCAAAATTTTCCATAAGGGCCAACTGCTTTAGGGATTATTTGATTTAACAATTAAATAAAATAATACCCTAAACAATAATATTAAATGTCCATAAAATAATTGATCTCTCTCAATTAAAATTCACTTGAGATAAAACCCTGTATCTCAACCAATGTAATTACTTGATTAACTATTAATCAAATAAAAACTTATAAATACTATGTAGGCAGTCATTCTGAGCACATGTAATTGATCCAAATCAACTACAATAATTATGGTATTATTCCCATAAACTTTTTAGGGAACCATAAATGATATCATAATTAACATTTAATTAAATGATAGCCCGTGGAATCGAAGCAGATAATTAAACAATTTAATTAAATCTCAGCCCGTGCTCTCGAATCAAATAATTAAACTATTTAATTAATTGATAGCCCATTAAACGATTTAATAGCATCCCATGCTCTCAAATCAAATAATGGAATTTAGAAAATATTTGAAAGCCTCTTGGAAAATTAATTTAGAAACGTCATTTTCCCGCTTTAGATTTTCGACTCAAGTTTTGACCCTCAAAACGATTGATTCTGGAAAAACATTCTTCACAAAAGTTGTAGATCTTTTCGACAGCTTCGAAACGATGTACTGACAGACCTAAATCGGACTTACGGTCATAAAGTTATGGCTGAAATACTGAAACTGTATCGATTCTTCTAATCAAATACAAATCCGAAAATCCATGAACCAATTTTAATCGAAATAAGCTTTAATCTCCAAGAATGCTTAAGGAAGTGTGTCTAACACCATGAGATTTATTAATTAACATTTAATAAATAAATTCCCATCTATATATGCTAGCCAAAATATCAATGGGTATCTAAGTGGTCTAAATCAAAGGGAAAACTTGCCCGGGGCTCACAAGAATAAATTAAACAATTTAATTTAATATTCTAAAAGGATCTCTAAGTCCTTAAAGGCTATAATCAAGATTTAGATATCTCTAAATACCTATCCCTTATGAAAAGAAGCTTTGAAAAAATTCAAAACCAAAATTAGTACCACACTAAGTTATAAGGGTCTGATCTCTCCCTCAATAACTAGAGGGATCCCTTAGCCCTAATAAATGACTATCCAATAATCAAGAATCTAGAAGATTGATTCATTAGGGTAACCAAAATTCATAGGGGAGGCATTCTTGATATAATTAAAATTTGATTATACCCTAAAATCAAAGAGAAGCATAGCCAAGGCTCTGATACCACTGAAAGTATGCCTCTTTTTAATTTTAGAAACACAGTTCTTGGGGGGCATACATCGAATCCCAAGATCTGACTAAGATTCTAATTGATTTTATTCAATGAAGGTTAGAATAACATTCACCTTTGCGACTTTGAAATTGTTAAGTCAAATCCACATAAGAATAGTACTCGCAAAACTTCACAAGTGTCAAGTCTCCTGTCGATTCACACGAACCTTCTTTTTCCTTTAAAGCTTTCTCTAATGGAACCTAATGGCCCTTCCAAATTCCATGCTCTTTTATCTTTTCTTCTTTTCTTTGATCCAAGAACCTTTCTTGATCAAACAAGATCCAATCTTGATCTTCAAAGAACTTGTTCTTGATCATTAAGATTAAAAACCAAACAAAAAGGAAAAAGGGGAAGGGTGACCGTACACCCTCAAAGGGGGAGAGGGCTGGGGGTTAACTTGAGGAGAGGGGGAGAAGAAAAAATTCTGGAGAATTATATATTTAAAGGGCTGGGCATCCAATCTTTTATATAAGTTCCCTCTTGGTTGCTTGAATTGTAATCCAATTATAATTCATTAACCTTATCCTAATCCAATTAGGATTCTTCAATAGTTTCCTTTAAGCTATGTTTGGTTGCCAAGAAAATTAGTGAAAACATGGAAAAGAAAAGAAAATTTTGGATTTCTAATATAATTTCTAGTTGTGTTTTGTCCAATTTTCTTTTCTTTTCCATGTTTTTACTTATTTTCTCGGCAACCAAACATAGGGTTATTGATTATTCTCCTAATCTAATTAGGATTAATCTTAAAAGAAACTAACCTTATCCATTAGTAACTAATCTTATCCTTATCCAATAAGCAATCTTGAAATAGTAACTAACTAATGGAATCCCTCATAATTAGGGAATCTTTAATTAGTAACTAACTAACTAACTAACTAACCTTATCTAATAAGGATATTAGTTATTAGAAACTAATCAAAATAATAACAATTATTATTCCTCCTTGAAGTGGGCGTCCCACCCTAGGTGGGTCCCACTCCACACGCCCAAAGGGTTTCCAAAACCCTTTTTGTCACTTGAATTATTCTTCTATAATAATTCTCAATGGGTCCTACCCATTTGGTTTTTCACATCCAATGTGATTCCACCTTTTAGAGCTTCACTATACCATATAGTGATTACTTAGAGAAAATTAATTAATTTAATTATAAATTAAATTAAATACTTTAAGAAAGTCCTTGTGTGTGGGATCTAAAGGGATCTCCTATTTTCCGTTGTGGGACCAAGTACTCAACTTTTTGGTTAAAGCATTGTTACTAGGAAACACATTTCCTACACTCCATTAGGATTACAGAATTTTATCTATATCCCTGGACTTCCACCAATCACAATTAATGTCCATTAACACAATGTGATTAACCTCCAGAAATTAGAGAATTGCTTGTCAGTACCATCTCACAATATATTTACAAATAAATCCTTCCACATTCCGATATCACTTGTAAGCTTCCGGGATTAGAACAATTCCACTGTCTTAGTCCCTAGCTTATGAATAGAACTCTTTCTCATGATTACTTTTTCATTGAACTGAACCTCCAAAACACTTTTGAAGAAACATTAGAAAAGAACTGACATATATATTTATATATACTTTTCCATATTAAGAATATCAACTTCGATAAAAACCATTTTACCGAAAAGCACCAGTACTAAATTTAACAGTTCAGTTCAACAAGTATCACCTTGATATCATTATCTCCAATTAAGCAGTTGTGGATTCCTTATTGAGTGTTTACACACTTCTCCAAACATTGTGTACATGACCCAACGTACCCGGAGTTAGTCCTGTGTATTGGACATTGCCGATTGGCACATCAAAGCCATATAAAAAAATATTTGAGAAGATGTTAACCTCTCAGGTCTAAGGAAAATTTGTCAAATGGATAACCCTAATACAATCTGACAGTGTATTCTATAGGGTATCCACTAGTGACCCCGTTCAGTATTATGTATGTCGCGACCCAAAACCCACCCTAGGAGTTAGAGTGAAATTTGGACGACTAATCATGACTTGCTTGACAACCAACCTGCAAAACCCACAGAGCATATGCAATAGAGGATAACAGCGGAAACATACTCTAACATAGCACAACGGAAGTCTAAACAAACCTCTATGTATATACGAATCCAAGTTTACACAAAAGGAATCCAAAAGAAAGTGCGGACAGACCCGCCAAAATACATGGATATAATCATTCATGCTCACCCACAGCTAATCCACTCAGAATCTACAACCACCTAATGGTAACCCTCTACTGGAGGTTCCTCCAAAGGTTCCTCGACGTACTCCTCTTCCACCCATGGACCAGGAGCACAGACATCAAATGGAGCAGCAGCTCCCTCAGAACCTGCCGACATAAGAAGTACGGTTGAGCATGGAATACTCAGCGGGTACTAAATACTAACCAATAGTCATAGCATAAAAATGGCAATACATAAATCAGGAGCAATTCATATATGTTAGACAGAAACAATTCATATCATACAAGGAAGTACAGCAATTTATAATCATGCTTGTATTTTGTAGAAAGCCGATAAAACCTCTTGAAATCATTGTGCGCTTGACTTGACTTGAAATATTATTTTCGTACTTGAAAGCTTGTCTTGTCTATCTTGCTTGATTCTTGTATGTCGTGTCATGTCATGCGTGCTTGCTTGTAATCATGTAACTTGTGAGATACACTTGCGAGATATCCTTGTGAGATGCACTTGAGAGGGAAGGGAGACCCTTCTTTATGCCATGCACTTGAGAGGGAAGGGAGACCCTTCTTTATGAGATGCACTTGCGAGGGAAGGGAGACCCTTCTTCATAATATGTATGTACTTACGAGGGAAGGGAGGCCCTTCTTCATGATATGCACTTGTGAGTGAGGGGAGACCCCTCGTGGGATGTTTGTTCTTGTTTTCTTGTGAAAAGCGAGGTAAAACATATCGTAGGATATGTCCCACCTCTAACCATGTTCTTGAAAACCTCGATAAATCATGTCATGCATGCCGTGCTCGTGGGAACCGTGTACATACTTGCATTTAAATTTAAAGATGACATTTGGGTAATTTCACAACACATATACATCAATGATTGAGCAATGTAATATTCATATCATTTATGGAGAGCAAGAAAACGCACTATCATAGGCCCTAGCAATATTCATAATTTATTAGGCATGCATTTCCTAATTTACAACTCACTTTATTCACCTTGGCATTTCATCAAACATGGTGTGTTCATTATTCATTATTCATTTAAACCTAAATCATGCTTTTCTAGGTGGTTTATGCTCACATCACACTTGTATGTTCATTATTAGTACAATGCCCTTTCCCATTCATTCATCACATCATCCACACGGCATCCATTCGCCAACATCCACCTCCATTCACCATTCTCATTCACCATTCACCATTCCCATCTCATAATACATGTGTAAATGAAGGAAAACAAAGGGAAATAAAGGGAAAAGAGAAACTATAACTAGGAGGGTAGCAAGAAGTACCGACCTTGATCAAGTGAGGAAGAAACCCCCTTCCAAAAACGACCGTAAGTTGCTGCCCTAGCTTGAGGAGATGCTCCTCACGAGTGCTTGAGCCATGATCTTGGAGAAAAACCGGACTTGAAGTGATCTAGGGTCTCAAAACCCCTTGATTTCTCTCCAAAATGGAAACCCTAGGTTGGAATCGCCTTCTCCCCTTTCTCCTATTCTCTCAAACTCTCTAAGTGTCGAATGATGCCCTAAGGGCTCGGGTTAAACTCTTAAGGTAAGAGTGAACCGACCAAAAGACCATAATACCCTTACTGAAATTTCTGTAAAAACCCGAGTGCTGAACACATTGAGCTATGAACAGTGCCAAACACGTTGTGCTTTGAACAGTGCCAAACACGTTGTGCTGTGAACAGTGCCAAACACGTTGTGCTGTGCATAGTGCTGAACACGTTGTGCTGTGAACAGTGCCAAACACGTTGTGCTGTGAATAGTGCTGAACACGTTGTACTGTGAACAGTGCCAAACATGTTGTGCTGTGAATAGTGCTGAACACGTTGTCCGTTGTGAATAACACGTTGTGCTGTGAATAGTGCTGAAACACGTTGTCACGTTGTGTCGTGCATAGTGCTGAGCTCGATGTGCTGTGAATAGTGCTGAACACGTTGTCTGTTGTCTTATGTACAACGTGCCCGTCGTGCTGTACAACGTACACGTTGTTTGCTGTACAACGTACCCGTTGTGAGTTGTACAACGTACACGTTGTTGCTGTACAACGTACACGTTGCTGTACAACGTACCCGTTGTCTGTTGCACAACGGATGCACAACGTATACGTTATCAGAGTACGTGGCCAGAGCACGTTATCAGAGCTACGTCCTTAGTGCCTTCCGAGCTACGTCCTTAGCGCCTTCCGAGCTACGATTGCCTGCAGGTCCAGACTGTTTTGGCCATATCTTTTGACTCATTCATCCAATTTTGACGATTCAACTTGCGTTGGGTTCGTACTTCAAAAATGAACGTTTCTAACATTTCGAAATTTCCAATTTCTACCTTATTTATTAATTATACCTCTTTAAAGGCAAAATGGCAACGAAAGTGCCATGTATTAAGCATGAAAAAAGTCTGGGGCTCTACATCCTCCCCCCTTACAAAAATTTCATCCTCGAAATTTGGACGAGACATGTATTACAGAAGCAAACAAAATTACAAGCTACATATGCGAAACCTATACAAAAACTCATTCAATTAATTCTGGGTACTTTGCTTTGATTTCGGCTTTACGCTCCCATGTAGCTTCTTCCCGAGCATGGTGTTGCCATTACACAAGAACCAAAGGGATTGTCTTGTTGCGAAGCACCTGATCTCTTCGATCCAAAATCTGAACCAGCTTTTCAATCAAGGTGAGGTCCTCACGAATCTCCAACGGTTCCAAGTCTATGACATGCGAAGGATCCGCAATGTACTTCCGAAGCTTAGACACATGGAAGACGTTGTGAACTGCGGCCATGTGAGGTGGGAGAGCTACCCTGTAAGCAACCTCACCAACTCGTGTGATAATCTCAAAAGGCCCAACATACCGAGGACTGAGATTGCCTCGCTTTCCAAATCTCATGATCCCTTTGCTAGGAGATACTTTCACAAAAACTTGATCCCCTACTTGAAATTTCAAGTCCCTACGGCGCATGTCCACATAACTTTTCTGGCGATCTTGAGTGGCTTTCAATTGATCCCAGATGATCTTAACTGTGTTTGCAGTTTGCTAAATCAACTCCGGACCAAGTACTTTCCTTTCTCCTACCTCATCCCAATAGAGAGGAGACCTACAACTTCGCCCATACAAGGCCTCAAATGGTGCCATTAGGATACTCGCCTGATAGCTGTTATTATAGGCGAATTCAACCAAAGGCAAGTGATTTTCCCAACTGCCTCTGAAATCCAACATACAAGCTCGAAGCATGTCTTCAATGACTTGGTTCACTCTCTCGGTTTGTCCATCCGTCTGTGGATGAAAAGCAGTGCTGAAATCAAGTCGGGAACCCATAGCCTCCTGGAAGCTTTTCCAGAATCGTGATGTGAATCTTGGATCCCGATCTGACACAATACTAACGGGCACTCCGTGCAACCTCACCACTTCCTTGATGTACAAAGCGGCCAACTGGCTAGAGTTGAAAGTAGTTCGGTAAGGTAAGAAGTGAGCGGACTTCATCAAACGATCCACTACTACCCATATCGCATCTGAGCCCCTTGCCGTCTTTGGCAAGCCAACTATGAAATCCATGGACATGTTCTCCCATTTCCACTCGGCAATCGGAAGGGACTGTAATAGACCTACGGGCCGCATGTGTTCTGCTTTTACCTGTTGACACACCAAGCACCGTGCTACATATTCCGCAACCTCCCTCTTCATATTCCGCCACCAAAAGTGACTCTTGAGGTTCCGGTACATCTTTGTACCCACTGGATGCACTGTGTACTTCGAACGGTGTGCTTCATCCAAAATCTCTCTTCGAAGATCTGCATTGGCTGGGACGCACAGCCTTCCCTTGAATGTGATAGCACCCCCGACTAGTGAGAGAGAAGTCCTCACTACCCTTAGCAACTTCCTTGTCCTGATAAGCCAACAATTCAGCATCCGTGGCTTGGTATTCTTGGATCAAATCTATAATGTACGGCCGAACCGTAACATTTGCCAAGGTAGGACTACGAACAGAGTCATTCACACTAATGTCCAGATTTGCCAAGTCTTCAAGTAGATTCCATTCCTGCACAAACATGCATGCTAATAACCCTGGAGGTCTTCTACTCAAAGCATCAGCCACTACATTTGCTTTACCCGGGTGGTATTGAATGGTACAATCATAGTCTTTCAAAAATTTCATCCAACGCCGTTGCCTTAGATTCAATTCCTTTTGGGAAAAGAGGTACTTGAGGCTCTTGTGGTCCGTATACACATAGAATTCCACCCCGTATAAGTAATGTCGCCAGATCTTGAGTGCAAACACGACTGCGGCAAGCTCTAAGTCGTGCGTGGGGTAATTCTTCTCATGCTCCTTCAATTGCCTCGATGCATAGGCAATGACTTTCTTGTGCTGCATGAGTACACACCCAAGTCCAACGTGCGAGGCATCACTGTACACCTCATACCCATAAGGTCCAGATGGCACAGTAAGGACCGGGGCTGTAGTAAGCCTCTTCTTCAGTTCCGCGAAACTGATCTCCCACTTATCACTCCATACAAACTTGGCGTTCTTCCTTGTCAGGTAAGTGAGCAGTGCTGCAAGGCTAGAGAAACCCTCTATGAATCTCCTGTAGTAGCCTATCAATCCAAGAAAACTGCGTATCTCTGTGACACTTTTGGGCCTCGCCCAACTCATAACTGCTTCTATCTTCTTCGGATCTACCGAGATACCTTCTGCAGAAACAACGTGGCCTAGGAATGCCACCTCTTCCAACCAAAACTCACACTTGCTAAGTTTGGCGTATAGCTTATGCTCTCTTAGCTTTTCCAAAGCAAGGCATAGGTCGCGTGTGTGATCTTCCCATGTCTGAGAATAGACCAAAATGTCATCAACAAATACAATCACGCACCTATCAAGATATGGCCGGAACACCCGGTTCATCAAATCCATAAAGGCTACCGGTGCGTTCGTGAGTCCAAAAGGCATCACCAAGAACTCGTAGTGTCCATACCGAGTCCTGCAAGCAGTTTTGGGAACATCTTCCACCTTAATCTTCAACTGGTGATAACCCGATCGAAGGTCTATCTTCGAGAAAAATCTCACTCCCTTCAACTGATCGAACAAGTCATCAATCCTAGGCAAGGGATACCTATTCTTTATAGTGACTTTGTTCAATTGCCTGTAATCGACGCACATCCGCATCGAGCCATCTTTCTTCTTAACAAACAACACCGGGGCACCCCACGGTGAGACACTTGGTCGAATGAAACCAAGACCTTGTAATTCTTCCAACTGGGTCTTTAACTCTTTGAGTTCAATAGGGGTCATTCTATACGGAGCCCTGAAAACAGGAGCTGTGCCTGGTACAAGCTCGATCACAAACTCAATCTCCCTGTCTGGAGGCAATCCTGGCAACTCCTCTGGAAATACATCCAGGAACTCACTCACAACCGGAATAGTCGATGAGTCCTTTGCCTCGGGGTTAGCTAAGCTCAACGCCGCAAAACGAGCAATATATCTACCTTTCAACCCGCGAAAGTGGAATGGTTTTCCTTCTACTGGCTTGAAGAGTACCATTTTCTCAAAGCAAGCTACATGCCCATGATGTGCTGCTAACCAATCCATTCCCACAATAACATCAAAGTCTTGGAATCCAAGGACGATGAGATCAACCGCCAACTCGTGGCTTCCAACTTGGACCACACTATTTCTATACACTTTATCTGCCAATACTGTTTTGCCGAGAGGAGTCAAAATGGCTAACTCCGGTTCTAGCTGACTTGGCTCTACAGAAAAGCCTTCTGAAAAACTCGGCGAGACAAACGAATGAGTAGACCCGGTATCAATCAACACTCGAGCCAAACACTCATTGACTAGTAGGGTTCCTGAAATTTTAACTAGCGGAGTTAATCCATGCATCAATAGTGTATACATGTGGGTATATATACATATATAACATGCCAAGTACGTACGCAATCAATTAATACTTAACAGTTTAATTTACGGATAATTAAATAAGCTACAACTGCGTACCTTGCACTACATCGTCAGATGCAAGTGCATCACCCTCTGTTAAGGCAAAAACTCGCCCCTGGGTCGCCTGGCGAGACTGAGGTGTAGATCGGGTAGTCTGAGATGACGCCTGATATGATCCTGCTGGGCGTGCTGGTGGCCTACTACCCTGAGACTGGCCTGGTAAATGCCAGCTAGGCCAATCCCTGATCATGTGGCCCTGGCGACCACAATGATACCATCCACCAGATGCTCTTCGGCAATCTCCTGCCAGATGCCTTTTGCCGCATGAAGTGCAGGCCTCATGTGTATAAGTCGGAGGGGCCGAAGGTGGAGCATACCTCATCGTCTGAGGTGCAACAGGCCGTGGGGCCGGAAGAGCCTGAGGTCGAGGTGCCTGTGGCACGTACTGCCGTGGGGCTGGAGGCGCATAAGTCAGCCTCATCTGTGGTGCTGGCCATGTATACTGATAAGGGCCGATACGAGCCCGCCTCTCTGGAGGTGCTGAACTACTGGCTTGGCCTCTTGCCAACTCTCTCTTCTTAGACACCGCTTCAGAATTGGCCTCGACCAATAAGGCCTTGTCTACCACTTCAGGGTAGGTAGCACGCCTGAAAACGGAAACCTTCTCCATAATAACGTCCTTGAGCCCTTGCTCAAATCTTCTCGCCTTCATTGCCTCGGTGGCAATCATATGTGTCGCGAAGCGTGATAGCTCCGAGAACTTGGCCTCCTATTGAGCCACCGACATCAAACCTTGCTCGAGGTTGATGAATTCTCTCTCTTTCTTTTCCCGTGCTCCAATCGGAAAATACTTCTTGTAAAAAGTATCCTTGAACTCCTCCCAAGTCCAAGGTTGACCCTGCATGGTCAAATCTCGCGTCCTCAATGCGGACAACCACCAATGGTGGGCTTCACCTTCTAGCATGAAAACTACCCATGCTACTCTATCCTCCTCTGTAGGTGAGAGGACCGTAAAGATCTTCTCCATCTGGAGGATCCATGCTTCCGCAGCAAGAGGGTCCACACTCCCATGGAAGGGTGGAGGCCTCAATCTCCTGAATGCCTCAACTCCAGCGGTACGATGTACTGGAGCTGCGGGCGGTGGAGTAGGTGCCGCCGATGATGGTATAGCCTGCCGAGCCGCCAGTATGGCGAGTGTCTCAGCAATAGAGCCTAAGACCTGAGAGAGGTCCGGCTACTCATCCTCATCCCGTGAAGAAGAGGAAGCTCTGGTATGTGGTCCACGACCCCGTGTGCCCCGCCTCATGACTAAAGTCCTGAGAACAATAGCACCACATGAGTCTCACTTGAAACCACAGTTTATTTCAATGCCATTTCACAATAATTCAATTTGTATTAGTTGTATAATACTAATACACATCACACCAAGTCATCAGAGTATTCATTACATTATACTTATACTTTAGTGTTCTAGCGTACCTAGGACCCGTACTTGGTTAAAGCAACCATTTTAAACTAAGACTAAGGTTTAGTCTTACACTTGGATCAAGACTCTCTTCCGACTTACTTCCTTCCCAACTTGTTTCCTAACATATGCTCTTGTCAAGCCGTGGTATAAGATTCTAAGTGACCCTAGAGACCTAAAGCCTAAGCTCTGATACCACTTCTGTCGCGACCCAAAACCCACCCTAGGAGTTAGAGTGAACTTTGGACGACTAATCATGACTTGCTTGACAACCAACCTGTAAAACCCACAGAGCATATACAATAGAGGATAACAGCGGAAACATACTCTAACATAGCACAACGGAAGTCTAAACAAACCTCTATGTATATACGAATCCAAGTTTACACAAAAGGAATCCAAAAGAAAGTGCGGACAGACCCGCCAAAATACATGGATATAATCACTCATGCTCACCCACAGCTAATCCACTCAGAATCTACAAGCACCTAATGGTAACCCTCTA
This sequence comes from Tetracentron sinense, assembly GCA_015143295.1. Classification (NCBI taxonomy): domain Eukaryota; kingdom Viridiplantae; phylum Streptophyta; class Magnoliopsida; order Trochodendrales; family Trochodendraceae; genus Tetracentron; species Tetracentron sinense. Next base: position 741,316 of record CM026565.1, on the reverse strand, counting down.
CTGGAGATTCCTCCAAAGGTTCCTCGACGTACTCCTCTTCCACCCATAGACCAGGAGCACAGACATCAAATGGAGCAGCAGCTCCCTCAGAACCTGCCGACATAAGAAGTACGGCTGAGCATGGAATACTCAGCGGGTACTAAATACTAACCAATAGTCATAGCATAAAAATGGCAATACATAAATCAGGAGCAATTCATATATGTTAGACAGAAACAATTCATATCATACAAGGAAGTACAGCAATTTATAATCATGCTTGTATTTTGTAGAAAGCCGATAAAACCTCTTAAAATCATTGTGCGCTTGACTTGACTTGAAATATCATTTTCGTACTTGAAAGCTTGTCTTGTCTATCTTGCTTGATTCTTGTATGTCGTGTCATGTCATGCGTGCTTGCTTGTAATCATGTAACTTGTGAGATACACTTAGGAGATATCCTTGTGAGATGCACTTGAGAGGGAAGGGAGACCCTTCTTTATGCCATGCACTTGAGAGGGAAGGGAGACCCTTCTTTATGAGATGCACTTGCGAGGGAAGGGAGACTCTTCTTCATGATATGTATGTACTTGCGAGGGAAGGGAGGCCCTTCTTCATGATATGCACTTGTGAGTGAGGGGAGACCCCTCGTGGGATGTTTGTTCTTGTTTTCTTGTGAAAAGCGAGGTAAAACATATCGTAGGATATGTCCCACCTCTAACCATGTTCTTGAAAACCTCGATAAATCATGTCATGCATGCCGTGCTCGTGGGAACCGTGTACATACTTGCATTTAAATTTAAAGATGACATTTGGGTAATTTCACAACACATATACATCAATGATTGAGCAATGTAATATTCATATCATTTAAGGAGAGCAAGAAAACACACTATCATAGGCCCTAGCAATATTCATAATTTATTAGGCATGCATTTCCTAATTTACAACTCACTTTATTCACCTTGGCATTTCATCAAACATGGTGTGTTCATTATTCATTATTCATTTAAACCTAAATCATGCTTTTCTAGGTGGTTTATGCTCACATCACACTTGTATGTTCATTATTAGTACAATGCCCTTTCCCATTCATTCATCACATCATCCACACGGCATCCATTCGCCAACATCCACCTCCATTCACCATTCCCATTCACCATTCACCATTCTCATCTCATAATACATGTGTAAATGAAGGAAAACAAAGGGAAATAAAGGGAAAAGAGAAACTATAACTAGGAGGGTAGCAAGAAGTACCGACCTTGATCAAGTGAGGAAGAAACCCCCTTCCAAAAACGACCGTGAGTTGCTGCCCTAGCTTGAGGAGATGCTCCTCACGAGTGCTTGAGCCGTGATCTTGGAGAAAAACCGGACTTGAAGTGATCTAGGGTCTCAAAACCCCTTGATTTCTCTCCAAAATGGAAACCCTAGGTTGGAATCGCCTTCTCCCCTTTCTCCTATTCTCTCAAACTCTCTAAGTGTCGAATGATGCCCTAAGGGCTCGGGTTAAACTCTTAAGGTAAGAGTGAACCGACCAAAAGACCATAATACCCTTACTGAAATTTTTGTAAAAACCCGAGTGCTGAACACGTTGAGCTGTGAACAGTGCCAAACACGTTGTGCTGTGAACAGTGCCAAACACGTTGTGCTGTGAACAGTGCCAAACACGTTGTGCTGTGCATAGTGCTGAACACGTTGTGCTGTGAACAGTGCCAAACACGTTGTGCTGTGAATAGTGTTGAACACGTTGTACTGTGAACAGTGCCAAACACGTTGTGCTGTGAATAGTGCTGAACACGTTGTCTGTTGTGAATAACACGTTGTGCTGTGAATAGTGCTGAAACACGTTGTCACGTTGTGTCGTGCATAGTGCTGAGCTCGATGTGCTGTGAATAGTGCTGAACACGTTGTCCGTTGTCTTATGTACAACGTGCCCGTCGTGCTGTACAATGTACACGTTGTTTGCTGTACAACATACCCGTTGTGAGTTGTACAACGTACACGTTGTTGCTGTACAACGTACCCATTGTCTGTTGCACAACATATACGTTATCAGAGTACGTGGCCAGAGCACGTTATCAGAGCTACGTCCTTAGTGCCTTCCGAGCTACGTCCTTAGCGCCTTCCGAGCTACGATTGCCTGCATGTCCAGACTGTTTTGGCCATATCTTTTGACTCGTTCGTCCGATTTTGACGATTCAACTTGCGTTGGGTTCGTACTTCGAAAAGGAACGTTTCTAATGTTTCAAAATTTCCAATTTCTACCTTATTTATTAATTATACCTCTTTAAAGGCAAAATGGCAATGAAAGTGCCATGTATTAAGCATGAAAAAAGTCTGGGGCTCTACAATGTACTTGCTACATATACTCACATGTTAGTTAAAAGTCACCACTCTCTGTGAATGAGATTCATCACACTATCTCTGTCGCGACCCAAAATACCCCCTAGGAGTTAAGGATACTTTGACTCGTGACCGCCGTATCATACCTCCAGTATGATACATAAGGCACACGCGGAAACCTGTCAGAGTACCTGCATATACATAGCGGAAACGAAATACAATGCACAGCGGAAAATAAAATACTAAACATAGCGGAAGCAAAATGAATACTCCTATAGCTTGGCTCAAGTAAGAACCAACAAGTATACATGTGTGAGAAACCCAAAAGTGGAGTGGACAAACCCCACACTCACATAACAAAATGACACAAGTTCTAAGTCGGTCGATCAACAGAAATCGAAGTCACGACTCCTATCTAGAGCACCATCGTCATGATAGTGATCCATGGAAGGCTCCGGGTCACGGTACTCTTCCTCGACCCAAGGTTCGTCGCCACACAAATCGAATGGAACCCGAGCACCTGCCGATCATAACAATATCGACTGAGCATGGAATACTCAGTGTATACAAACTAAGAACAATAAAGCGGTTAAGCATGGAGCATACAAGACATGGAGAATGAAATCCGAACAATCCTTAAAGCATGGAAACCGTGAAAACATATGTGAGATAATATTCGAAACCAAAACTGTAACCGTGTGAGTCAATCGATAATCATAGCCTTATGAGTTCTTGTGAGTTCATGGAGTTACTTAGAGTCATTATGATCCGTAGAGACATAGAGCATAGAGCATTACCGTAGAGCATTTCCATAGAGCATAACCTTAGAGATCTTAGAGCATTTCATTGTGATCCATGGAGCTTGTGAGACGATCTTAGAGCATTATCATAGAGTTTCCTTGTGAGCACGGTATGATCCTTAGAGCTTGTGAAACGATCTTAGAGAAATCATAGAGTTACTTAGAATCATTCATTATTCGTCTTTTCGTGAAAAACCTTTATTTGTACTTTGAGAAATCCATGGAAACCATCGGTTCATGCGAGACATGCGAGCATATGCACTTAATAAGAGAAATCATCGTATTTAAACATAGAATCCCTTAGAGGTATTTCATCAAACACTTAGAGTGCATCATAATAGTAACCTTCATCCAAGTATATAATCACACCTTTTTCATACATAAAATCAATACACATAGATAGGGCATAGATAAGAAGAATCATACTTAGTAACTAGTAGGATTGCAAGATTGTAGTAGAGTGTATCTACCTTAGAGAAATCAATGGATTTGACTCCCAATGGCTGGAACAAACAAGAACAGCGAGTTCTTGGTTGGAAATCACCAAGGGAAGTGGAAGAACCTTGATCTTCCACAAGCTTGATCAACAAGTAGTTCCTCTCCTTCTTCTCTCTCTCAAAATCTCCTAAGATAGGGCACAGAGGGTTTCTGAAACCCTAAGGCACGAACTCAGCCTATTTATAGGCAAGGGGTTGTGTTTAAAGTCTTAAACACCCTTAATGAAGAAAAATTGCGTATGACCGATCGATCGGTGGTATGGACCGAGCGATCGGTAGCTTACCGGTCGATCGGTGTTATGACCGAGAGATCGGTCAAAAACACACTCTCTGGAATTTTTCCCCATACAAAAAAGTTAACCGTGCGACAGCCATCGAGCGATCGGTAGTGGACCGATCGATCGCAGGTAATGACCGAGCGATCGGTGCTCTGTTATGTCTGGACTGTTTTGACCATATCTTTTTACTCGCTCGTCGGATTTCGACGATTCAACTTGCGTTGGATCCGTCTTTCGAAAACGAACATTTCTGACGTTTCGGAATTTCCGATTTCTCCCTTATTTATTAATTAGACTACGAAAACTATGAAAACGGCCAATTAGCTATGAAGGTGCTATTCATTAAGGATGAAAAAGTCCGGGGTGCTACAATCTCATAGAACTACACATGTGCAAGCCATGATGAAGTACGGCGCCCAACCAGTACTCTAGAGGCTTCGAACAATATTAGGTTTACAAGGAACCGGAAAATCATATCTTCTCGCAACCTTTGCATGATTTTCCTACAATGTTACCTATGGAACTTTATGTCCTCATCATATGAGACAGTAATTAATATAAATACTCTCTATAGTTGGTTGTGTGAATATGATGCTTGTCTAACCAACATAGAAAAGTTTCTTATTGGCTTTCGAGGGCATATATGTCCAACAACGTTTTCTTCCTCAACCCAGGGCTCAGGGTCGAAGGTACCCACCGGACCTGCCAAGATGAAAGTACGGCTGAGTATGGAATACTCAGCGAGTACAAGCTACTAGCTAACAATAGAAATAACAAACACAATAGAAACAACGAGATATAGTTCATCACATCAATTTAAAACAATCATCACACAGATCAAAGCTAGAGCAATGTAATAATCGTGACATGTATGAGTGAATGCAAAAACTCCAATAAAACTCATACTTTAAAATTCATGTCTTGTTCTTGAAAATAGTCTTTCGTATTTTTCAAAACTTGTTTGTCGTGTTAAAACTAGTTCTTGTCTCATGGGAATCACATGTATCTTGTCTTGCTTAGAATCACTTGTCTTGCTTGCCATGACTTGACTTGTTTGCTTGTGAGTCAGATGTTAGTGTCCTTGTAGCGACTTATGAGATAGGAATGTAAATTCCCTTCAGCGAATATATATATATCTATATATATAGAAAAGGGTACACCAACATCCTTGACCGGCCCTTTTTTCGGCTTGATCAGCTTATTTTCTTGTGAGCCAGGTATGACATATCTTGCGATATGCCCTACCCTTGACCGGCCCGATGTCCGGCTTTATCGTTCGTAGCGTAAATCACATGTCTTGTTTTCATTTGTTTTTTTTATTTTCTATTTTTTTTTTTTTATATATACTTATACTTTAGAAAACTCGGTTCATGCGTGTAGCACGTATGGTGATCATGATGACATGTACATCTAAAGGAATGACATATGGCATTTCAATTCTTGACAAAACATGAGGAATTTAGACAAGCTTAATAAGCATTGGATCAAGGTTAATACCTTAGGAAAGATTTCTCAATCTATACTTGCATTATTATTCTTTAAATTGGTTAATTTCTTATTTGTGCATTTTATCAAACACTTGGTGTGCAACTTATTCACAACCATTTATTTGAGTTCTTAGTTCATGCATTTCATCAAACATTACACGTGTATTCGTTATGTGCACAATGCCCTTCCAACATTCCACCACACCACATACATCGCAACACATGGCATCCAATCGCCTCAACCACCCTCCATTCATACATCCCCACACATTCATTTATTTATCTTGTTTATATTTAGGGAAGCTAAAGCATTTCATCAAGAAAGGGAAAATGCACAAGATCAATTCACATATTAAAGGAAAACCTAGGTTATCACTAAGTTAGTTAGGAGGGTGTACTAACCTTTGAGATCAAAGCTTGATCTTGAAGAAACCCCTTTGATTTGAAGTCCCAACTTTGAAGAAGAACACCACTTGAGATTTGAGGAACTCTTGTTTGATTTAAGGAAGATTAAACCCCAACTTGAGCTCCTTTGATCTTCAATCCAACATCCCTCTTGGATTTCCCCCTTCTCCTTTCTCTCCTCTAGGTCTAAAAAACCCCTAAAATGTGTTTCACCTAAAAGCCAAGGGTTTAAAACCCTCAAATTCGGATTCAACTACCGCATGCGATCAATCGCACACTAACTGCAATTAATCGCAGATCCAATGCGATCGATCGCACCCTAGGTCGATCTATTACACATGAATCCGCAAATTTTGGTCTGATTTTTCCCTGCATGCGATCGATTGCACACCTTTATGATCGATCGCAGATCCTTGCGATCTGTTGTAACTGGAGATCCATCTATCGCACTTGGTCCAGAATGTTTGGGACCAATTTTGCCTGCTTACGATCGATCGCACCTAACCTGCGATCGATCGCACTCCCCAAATTTTGGTTTCTTACCCCTACAAACCCATAGGGGTGTTTTCAACCTCATTTTCACCATCCTTAGGGCTCTTGTCAGGCCCCAAAATACCCCCTAGGAGTTTAGGGATACTTTAGGTGGACTATACAAACCTGCCAAACCATCCTGTAATGAACAAGGCAAAATATAATACTAATACAATGAAAATCAGAGCGCGGTAGCTAAACATAAAATGCGGAAGCGCAACCAACTCTTTTTTTTTTCTTCTAAAGTTCCAAAACAGTATTCCAAGTTTAACATATGTACAACACGTCTAAGCCTAAGGTGGACAGGCCCACCTAACAAAATACAAAAGTCAAAATACAACTCTATCTCGCTCAATAGTCACCCCCGTGGGGCCAATGGTCTAAGTCTCTCGCCTCCGCCTGAGGCTCGACTACTAGATCCTCATAAGGTTCCTCCTCGCCATAGTCCTCCTCTATCCAAGGACCCGGATCACAAATGTCGAGAGGGACTCAGGTACCTGCCGACATGAAAGTACGGCTGAGCATTGAATACTCAGCGAGTACAAGCCCCTAACTAACAATGGTAATAACGAACAACATCATATACAAGTAATGGGAGGAGTATAGTTCATAATCATTTCTAGCAACCTCATACATAAACATTTTATCAAGTCATAATTATTATGAAACTAAAACATGTCTATGCATCATACAATTCCTCTTTGAGTTGTCCTTTCAATATTTCTTATGAGCCAGAGGTTAGCACCCGCATATCCCTGGGCTACCAACCTCCTTGACAGTACAATACCTTTCTTATGAGCCAGGGGTTAGCACCCGCACATCCCTGGGCTACCAACCCCCTTGACAGTACAATACACTTCTTATGAGCCAGAGGCTAGCACCCTCACATCCCTGGGCTACCAGCCTCCTTGACAGTACGATACCTTACTTATGAGCCAGAGGTTAGCACCCGCACATCCCTGGGCTACCAACCTCCTTGACAGTACAATACCTTTCTTATGAGCCAGAGGTTAGCACCCGCATAATCCTGGGCTACTAACCTCCTTGACAATACCATTTCCTTTCTTATGAGCCAGATGTTAGCACCCTTAACCGGGGCTACCAACCTCCTTGACAGTGCAACATTTCCGAGTCCTTTCTTATGAGCCAGGGGTTAGTACCCGCATGATCCCTAGGCTACCAACCCCCTTGACAATGCAATACGTTTCTTATGAGCCAGAGGCTAGCACCCGCATAATCCTGGGCTACTAACCTCCTTGACAATACCATTTCCTTTCTTATGAGCCAGAGGTTAGCACCCTTAACTGGGGCTACCAACCTCCTTGACAATATCCTTCATCTATATATGTGCTCGTGCATAGCAATCGTGAAATCATGATGACATATAGCATTTTAACAATTCCCAACTCATATGAGAATTTAAGAAGCGAAATAAACACATGCATACAACTTGCCAAATGGGGAACATTTATGTGACTCATGCTTTCAAATCTTAGTTTATTCATGCATTCTATTAAACATGTGGTATTCAACCTTTTTACCTTTAGTTATTTCATATTTTCTCATTCGAACATTTCATCAAACACTTGGGGTGTGTTCATTATGCGTAATATGCCCTTCCACCATTTTTCCCATCATTCAACACATCACAACATGGCATCCAATCGCCTCCACTCCTCATCCATTCATACATTCCACCATTTGTTTGTATTATCTTATTTATGTTTTAGGGATTTAGCATATACCAACACAAGGGAGCAATGGGGAAGATCCAACACATATTTACTTAGAAAAATCCTAGGTTATTACCAAAGTAACTAGGAAGAGTGTACTAACCTTGAAAAGGGAAATAAAAATCCTTGAGGATGATATAGAAACGCTGCCCTAGCTTGGAAGAGGTACTCCACACGAGCTTGAGGTTGGATTTGGAGAATCCAAGCCTTTTAGAACGGTTCTAGGGTTCTAAAACCCTTGATTGAAGCTCTTCTTGGTTTCAAGCAAAACCCTCTTTGGAATGCTCAAGATCCTTTCCTTCTCTTTCTAGGAACTCTCATTGGTTTAGCGTAACCCAAAAACCCTCCTAAAGTCTTCTATTTATAGTGTAAGGGGTGAAAACCCCCTAAAAAATTGCATCCAAGAAAGTAAAATCGCGTATCTACGATAGTTCGTAGCGATTTACGATTGATCGTAGCCTTCTACGATCGATCGTAGCTTCCTACGATCAATCGTAGTTTCACCCGAGAGTTTCCAGCATTTCTGGGGCTTTACGATCGATCATAGCAACTCTACGATCGTTCGTAGCTCCGCTACGATCGTTCGTAGGGTCCCTACGAGCGATCGCAACTTTTGCAGAAAGCTTCAGAATTTTTGCATTTTCGTATCTCGGCCATAACTTTTGACTCGCTTGTCCGATTTTGACGATTCAACTTGCGTTGGATTTGTATTTTGAAGGAGAACAACTTTCATGTTTTTTACAACTTCCAATTCTTCCTTTTTCTTGGACCATTTTTCCCCTAAACCTGACTGATCCGAAATTGGGTTTCGTCAATCCAGATTTTAAACCGACCCGACTTCAGAAATCGGTCTTTTGACCTAACACCAACTCAAAACCAAGACAAGTGATCAACATGAACCCCGAAGAAGGTTCAATTACCTTTCCAAAAATCCAAGAATCGCTTGATTCCGACTAGCGGTGTGAACGCTAAGGCTATTTAGAGTCGAGGGTATGCCAAGGCATAACCCTTTTCAATACTCAAGAGTATTCTATACTCTTGCCTATTTCATTCCAAACACCCATACACCATAAATACATTCTTACATGCTTTAGTATATGATATCATTCATCGTACATGGCCATCAAGATCCGGGGTTCTACATCCTCCCCCCCCTTACAGAAATTTCGTCCTCGAAATTGGAACGATACATAGAGATTATAAAGAACAAAATTACATAAACATCACTCAAACAAATTAGGATATTTTTCCCTCACTTCCGCTTCGCGCTCCCATGTAGCTTCTTCTCGTGAATGGTGTTGCCATCGAACAAGAACCAAGTGGATGACCTTATTGCGTAAGACTTGATCCCTACGGTCCAAAATTTGAACCGGCTCTTCCACCAAAGTGAGATCCTCTCGGACTTCTAGCGTATCAAGGTCGATCATATGAGAAGGATCCGGAATATATTTCCGAAGCATAGATACATGGAATACGTTGTGAACCGCCGCCATGTGAGTGGGTAGAGCAACCCGGTATGCAACTTCACCAATTCGGGTGATAATTTCAAATGGACCAACATACCTCGGGCTGAGCTTTCCTCTTTTGCCAAACCTCATAACACCCTTTGTCGGTGAAACCTTCACAAATACCATATCGCCAATACAGAACTCAAGATCTCGTCTACGAGTGTCGGCATAGCTCTTTTGCCTGTCCTGAGCCGTCTTTAATCTCTCTCTGATGATCTTGACTTTTTTCGCGGTTTGTTCAATCAATTCCGGGCCCAATATCTTTCTCTCAACCCTCGAAAGTGAAATGGCTTAACTCCCATCGGCTCAAAGTTCACCATCTTCTCGAAACATGCCACATGTCCGTGGTGAGCCGATAGCCAATCCATACCAAGTATGACATCGAAATCTAAGTCTTGGAAGTCCAGGATGATGAGGTCGGCTAACAACTCATTCTGTCCCACTTGGACTACACAGTCCCTGTATATACGGTCCGTGTCCACTGACTTGCCGAGCGGTGTGGAGATGGTTAATTCATGCTTCAACTGACTGGACTTGGTTGGAAATCCTTTCGCAAAGCTAGGCGATACAAAGGAATGAGTGGATCCTGTGTCGATCAACACTCGGGCTAGGCATTTATTCACTAATAACGCACCTGTGTGATTAATTAAATTCATGTTAATAGATTTCACGCAATAACACATAAGTACAGGTAGCATGTCATACATATAAGCAGTCACATTACATAATAACAGCCAATTACAACTCGAAACTTTAGCATGATAGCGTACCTTGCACGACATCGTCAGATGCACGTACATCCCATTCCGATAAGGCAAAAACCTGACCCTGGTTTGCCCTACGAGGCAGTGGAGTGGATAACGTGGGTCGTGAAGGCCTAGACGCAGAAGCCTGTGAGGATCCCGGCTGGGAATCCTGTCGAACTGGGGGCCTACTCCCCTGGGGTTGGATAGGCTGCAGCTGCCTGCGTGGGCAATCCCTGACCATGTGATTCACATCTCCACAGTGAAAGCACCCACCCGAAATCCTCCGACATTCACCAATCCGGTGACTCCGACCACAATAGGAGCACTCCTCAAATGCTGATGAGGATGAAGGTGGAACATATCGGGTGGCCTGTGAAAGTGTGGGCGAGGTACCGGTGTAGTGGTAGGCCGAGATACCTGTGATGTCAAGGGAGGCCTCGGTGACCGTATCAGCCTGGATGCCTGATATGGGGCTGTCCTAACCCTCTTCTCTGCCGACCCCGAACTACTCAACTGGCCTCGAGTCATATCCCTTCTCTTGAAGAATTCTTCCGAATTCTTCTCGGCAACCTTCGCCTTGCTCACAACCTCTCCCCAGGTAGCCACCTGGAACATCGAGACCCTGTCTTTAATGGAGGGTTTCAATCCCCGCTCAAATTTCCTGACTCGCATATGCTCTGATGCAATTAGGTGAGATGCGAATCTCGATAACTCCACGAAGGTAGCCTCATAATCGGCCACACTCAACTCTCCTTGTTCAAGAGTCATGAATTCAATCTCCTTCTGTTCTTTGACAGCTGCTGGAAAATACTGCTTATAGAAGACATCCAAAAATTCCGGCCATGTCCACGGCTCCCCCGCCCTGGTGGACTCCCTCTGTCTCTGTGCGGCTCTCCACCAATGCTCGGCCGCACCTTCCATCACGAAGGTGGCCCAGTCCACTCTCTGTTCATCCGTGCAGTGGAGCGCTCTAAAAATCTTTTCCAATTGCATCACCCATGCCTCGGCGACCATGGGGTCAGTAGTACCAAAAAAGGTAGGAGGACGTAATCTCCTAAATGCCTCCAATCCTGAAGCATGGTGTGCCAGAGGTGGCGGAGGTGTAGAAGGAGTAACAGCAACCGGCCTTGCTGCTAACATAGCCAAAGTCTCGGCTATAGATGCAAAAGCTTGGGCAAAATCGGGTTGCTCGTCACCGGAAGGGGCATCACTTCCATTTCCCCTCGTATTGTATCCGCGACCCCGAGCACCGCGTCTCATGATGTGATCCTGAGAACGACAGTACCACATGAGTCTAACTTGGATACGTGTTTAGCAACAATTCAATAATTGCACAATATTTAATAACAATTTTAGCATCCCTATCATTTATTGAGCATATGACAATTCATTCAAGGTATACACAGCAACAACAAGCATACGTTCGTGTTCTAGCGTAGGTTACTAAGTGCGGTTTGGCTTTCCAACCGGTTATGGACTAAGACTAAGTTATTAGTCTATACTTGGAATAAGACTCCTCTTAGTGGCCTAAGACCTTGTTCAATCATAGTATCAGTTCTAGTGACCCTAAGGACTCTAACGCCTAGGCTCTGATACCACCTCTGTCACGCCCCAAAATACCCCCTAGGAGTTTAGGGATACTTTAGGTGGACTATACAAACCTGCCAAACCATCCTGTAATGAACAAGGCAAAATATAATACTAATACAATGAAAATCAGAGCGCGGAAGCTAAACATAAAATGCGGAAGCGCAACCAACTCTTTTTTTTTCTTCTAAAGTTCCAAAACAGTATTCCAAGTTTAACATATGTACAACACGTCTAAGCCTAAGGTGGACAGGCCCACCTAACAAAATACAAAAGACAAAATACAACTCTGTCTCGCTCAATAGTCACTCCCGTGGGGCCAATGGTCTAAGTCTCTCGCCTCCGCCTGAGGCTCGACTACTAGATCCTCATAAGGTTCCTGCTCGCCATAGTCCTCCTCTATCCAAGGACTCGGATCACAAATGTCGAGAGGGACTCGGGTACCTGCCGACATGAAAGTACAGCTGAGCATGGAATACTCAGCGAGTACAAGCCCCTAACTAACAATGGTAATAACGAACAACATCATATACAAGTAATGGGAGGAGTATAGTTCCTAATCATTTCTAGCAACCTCATACATAAACATTTTATCAAGTCATAATTATTATGAAACTAAAACATGTCTATGCATCATACAATTCCTCTTTGAGTTGTCCTTTCAATATTTCTTATGAGCCAGAGGTTAGCACCCGCATATCCCTGGGCTACCAACCTCCTTGACAGTACAATACCTTTCTTATGAGCCAGGGGTTAGCACCCGCACATCCCTGGGCTACCAACCCCCTTGACAGTACAATACACTTCTTATGAGCCAGAAGCTAGCACCCTCACATCCCTGGGCTACCAGCCTCCTTGACAGTACGATACCTTACTTATGAGCCAGAGGTTAGCACCCGCACATCCCTGGGCTACCAACCCCCTTGACAGTACAATACCTTTCTTATGAGCCAGAGGTTAGCACCCGCATAATCCTGGGCTACTAACCTCCTTGACAATACCATTTCCTTTCTTATAAGCCAGAGGTTAGCACCCTTAACCGGGGCTACCAACCTCCTTGACAGTGCAACATTTCCGAGTCCTTTCTTATGAGCCAGGGGTTAGTACCCGCATGATCCCTGGGCTACCAACCCCCTTGACAATGCAATACGTTTCTTATGAGCCAAAGGCTAGCACCCGCATAATCCTGGGCTACTAACCTCCTTGACAATACCATTTCCTTTCTTATGAGCCAGAGGTTAGCACCCTTAATTGGGGCTACCAACCTCCTTGACAGTGCAACATTTCTGAGTCCTTTCTTATGAGCCAGAGGTTAGCACCCTTAACCGGGGCTACCAACCTCCTTGACAATGCAATACGTTTCTTATGAGCCAGAGGCTAGCACCCGCATAATCCTGGGCTACTAACCTCCTTGACAATACCATTTCCTTTCTTATGAGCCAGAGGTTAGCACCCTTAACCGGGGCTACCAACCTCCTTGACAATATCCTCCATCTACATATGTGCTCGTGCATAACAATCGTGAAATCATGATGACATATAGCATATTAACAATTCCCAACTCACATGAGAATTTAAGAAGCGAAATAAACACATGCATACAACTTGCCAAATGGGGAACATTCATGTGACTCATGCTTTCAAATCTTAGTTTATTCATGCATTCTATCAAACATGTGGTATTCAACCTTTTTACCTTTAGTTATTTCATATTTTCTCATTCGAACATTTCATCAAAAACTTAGGGTGTGTTCATTATGCGTAATATGCCCTTCCACCATTTTTCCCATCATTCAACACATCACAACATGGCATCCAATCGCCTCCACTCCTCATCCATTCATACATTCCACCATTTGTTTGTATTATCTTGTTTATGTTTTAGGGATTTAGCATATACCAACACAAGGGAGCAATGTGGAAGATCCAACACATATTTACTTAGAAAAATCCTAGGTTATTACCAAAGTAACTAGGAAGAGTGTACTAACCTTGAAAAGGAAAATAAAAATCCTTGAGGATGATGTAGAAACGCTGCCCTAGCTTGGAAGAGGTACTCCACACGAGCTTGAGGTTGGATTTGGAGAATCCAAGCCTTTTAGAACGGTTCTAGGGTTCTAAAACCCTTGATTGAAGCTCTTCTTGGTTTCAAGCAAAACCCTCTTTGGAATGCTCAAGATCCTTTCCTTCTCTTTCTAGGAACTCTCTTTGGTTTAGGGTAACCCAAAAACCCTCCTAAAGTCTTCTATTTATAGTGTAAGGGGTGAAAACCCCCAAAAAATCGCATCCAAGAAAGTAAAATCGCGTATCTACGATCGTTCGTAGCGATTTACGATTGATCGTAGCCTTCTACGATCGATCGTAGCTTCCTACGATCAATCGTAGTTTCACCCGAGAGTTTCCAGCATTTCTGGGGCTTTACGAACGATCGTAGCAACTCTACGATCGTTCGTAGGGTCCCTACGAGCGATCGCAACTTTTGCAGAAAGCTTCAGCATTTTTGTATTTTCGTATCTCGGCCATAACTTTTGACTCGCTTGTCCGATTTTGACGATTCAACTTGCGTTGGATTTTTATTTCGAAGGAGAACAACTTTCATGTTTTTCAAAACTTCCAATTCTTCCTTTTTATTGGACCATTTTTCCCCTAAACCTGACTGATCCGAAATTGGGTTTCGTCAATCCAGATTTTAAACCGACCCGACTTCAGAAATCGGTCTTTTGACCTAACACCAACTCAAAACCAAGACAAGTGATCAACATAAACCCCAAAGAGGGTTCAATTACCTTTCCAAAAATCTAAGAATCGCTTGATTCCGACGAGCGGTGTGAACGCTAGGGCTATTTAGACTCGAGGGTATGCCAAGGCATAACCCTTGTCAATACTCAAGAGTATTCTATACTCTTGCCTATTTCATTCCAAACACCCATACACCATAAATACATTCTTACATGCTTTAGTATATGATATCATTCTTCGTACATGGCCATCAAGATCCGGGGTTCTACAGCTCTAAACTCCCTCCTTTATGCTGCACATGGGTCGTTATTACTCAACTTATCATAAACACCAATTTCAAACACGGGGAGTGCCATTTGGCTTTGAATACACTATTCATTAACTATATAAAGTTCTGGGGTGCTACACTCTCTCTCCTCTCCTTGGAGGTGTATGGTCACATCCCTCTCTCTCTCTTCTTGTCTTTTAGATTGGATCTTGAGCAAAGAGAAGAAAACATCTTGTTCATCAAGAAATGATCTTTATTTCAAGAAAAGTATCAAAGATCCTAGAGTTGGAAATTTGGAAGGGCCATTAGCTTCCACTAAAGAAAGCTTTAAAGGAAAAAGAAGGTTCGTGTGGATCGCGAATGAGACTTGACACTGTGAAGTTTTTCGAGTATTGTTTCTAACGTGGATTTGACTTAACAATTTCAAAGTCGCAAAGGAGATTGTTATTCCAACCTTCATTGAAATAAAATCAATTAGAATCTTAGTCAGATCTTGGGATTCAATGTATGCCCCCCAAGAACTATTTTTCTAAAATTAAAAGAGGCATACTTTCAGTGGTATCAGAGCCATGGCTATGCTTCTCTTTGCATTTATTGAGTTAATTCAAGAATTTATATCAAGATCTTCCTCTCGCTGTAATTTTGGTTCCCTAATGAATCAATTTTTTTATTCTTGAATTTCTCATGAATTTTATCATCATATTAGGGTAAGGGAATCCCCCTCTAGTTATTGAGGGAGTAATCAAGCCCTTAGAAATTAGTGTGATACTAATTTCAGTTTTGGAATGATTTCAAAACTCTCTAATTCAAATAGGGATAGTAGATAGAGATATAAATCATTTGTAAGGCCTTTACGATTTTAGAGATACTTTGAGATCCTGGGAAGTTTTCCCTTTGATATAGACAATTCGATACCCTTGATATTTTTTCGGCTAATAGATACTTGATGGGATTTTATTATTACATTATATTAAATAGATCACAGGGGTTTGGCCCACATTGCTTAAGCGTTCTTGGAGATTAAAGCTTATCTCGTTTAAATTGACATTGGACGAATCGACACAGTTTCGGTTAGTGGCCATACTTTGTGATGTAAGTCTGATAGGTCCGTCAGTGTACTTGGCTTCGAAGCCAGTCGAAATGATTCTACACCTTTCGTGAGAAAGTTTTTCCACGAATCAATAATTTTGAGGGTCAAAATGCGTCAAAAATCTTAAAAGCGGGAAACTGGTTTTCAAAATTAATTTCAAAGAGGGCATTGAAATTTTTCTAAATTATTATTTTGATTTTAAGAGTATGTGAGGCTATAAACTTACTGGGGCTATCAAATTAATTAAAAGTGTAATTATTGAGTTCGAGGAGCACAGGCTGAGATTAATTACATTAGTGAATTATCTGCTTTGAGTCCAAGGGCTATCATTTATTAATGTGTAGTTTATGATATCTTGTATGATCCCCTAAAAAGTTTATTTGAATATATACCATAATATTGTTGTTGATTTGGACAAGTACATGTGCTCCAGAAGTACAGCTATAAGTTTATAAGTTTTATTGATTAATAGTTAATACAGTAATTACATAAATATCATTGGTTGAGATCCAGGGTTTTATCTCAAGTGAATTTTAATGATAGAGACAATTATTCTATGGCCATTATACTATTGTTTAGGATATTATTTATGTAATTGTTAATCAATCATCCCTAAGTATGTTGGC